>JANBQV010000071.1:0-71540 GCA_027577495.1 Coemansia sp. RSA 720 | reverse complement strand
CCTAATCCAATATGTGATGTGTCATGTATGTATAATACATGTGACATGATACATATCTCACATGATTATACAACAAGGAAGGTATTGAAAGACAGTTTTTTTGTAGGTGGGCGCACTTTCCTTTTTGAAGAATGTTTGGCCAGATAGCAGTTGGTTTTCTCTAAAGACTAAAGCTGAGATATGGCCATTTTTGCTATACAAATGTGGGGCCAATGCTGGAATCCGCACCAAAGAAAGCTGCTATTGCTTTAGCCTTTTCTGTCTTTCCCAATGTTTGTTTCAAAGAAAACCTAAAGTCTTGCCCACCTGCATTAAAAAGGGCCTTTTCAATAAAACAGTGGACGTTGCTGCTATTGTTTGGATTTCTAGCCTTCTACCCATTTTTGCTGAACCAAACGATGTGTTGGGGCTTGGTGACTGTAGTCCTTTTTCTTTTCCCTGCAACAATTTTCTTTAAAGCAAACCTAGGAGATAAAATCTTTCACTTTCGGATCAAAGGAAACTCTTTTAACAAACCTCATGCTTTTAGCACATCGTGCCACTAGCACAGGAATAGCATTAGTGCATGGGGTTTCTACCATGAAAAACAACAATTTGGGATTCTTTTTTGGATATAAAAAGGACAATACGCCCACCAAGAAAGTACATTTTTCATTCCTCACCAATCTTCTAGCTCTAGTTTTTAGTTTTATCAAGCACACATTATCAACAATGTCAAACGTTTATGTAAGTAAAATTATAGCCTAAAACTATACATTAGACAAGCAACATGTGTTTATATAACCACTAAATTGTGTTTATGTATGTAGATATCCGAAGATGCTAAAACTGATTTCGCAGAAATTATAAATGAGACTAGAAAATGCTGTTTCGTGCTAAAGCTTGAACCGAATCTAGAAGCCAACTTTGAACATTCGACTGTATTTGAAGATGACCGATCATCTTATGACTATATAAGCAAAGCTAATGTTGATGTTGATTATTGTATTTTAATATTCAGAGAAAATGATGGCCATGCTTTCCAATATAAGCAAAAGCCAGCTTCCGGCGATGAGAACCTTATTAAACTAGAGAAGCTAGCTAGAGAATGCATATAAACTGCCTAACGGTTATGTAGTTATGTTTGCCAAAGTAGAACCCTGTTGAGAAATTTTATTTATTTATAATAATACACTACACTAAACATTATCGTTATCTATCCGATCTTTATTATTTAGTCTATGTATTAAAAAATAACACTGAAAGTGTTGATTCTAGCTCGTTGTTCCTACATTTTGTGATGTTATTTTGTTACAAAGCGGTGGCAGGCAGAAGGCATGCGCACCATAAAGACTAGATATAAGAAATAGCGAAATTTAATACTAAAGATTTCAAACTCTACTGTAGAAATGTTTGCTTATTTAAATGTTCAGCGGCTGCCCTCGCCGCTGCTCCCGTTGCTATTGTTGCCGTCGTCTTGCCCTTTGCGTGCATTCGCAGTCGCTTGCGCACCCGTCGTAATTGTACGAAAACTGGTGTCATAACAAACACATCAATTTCTGAAAAACCATGATTTCCAAGACAGATCCATCTGTGAGCAGGTAATCACTGGCTGCGGGCCAGCAGCAGGGGCGGGAGCCCCTGCTGCCTGCCCAGCCGGGTGTCGGCCGGGTCAGCTCCCCGGCCAAGGCTCCCGCAACAGTATAATGTCCAGGCTAGATGTCAGACCTATTCAACACACATTTTCCTGCAACCCTTTTATTACGAATATACATCTTGCCATTATGTTTAACCCTTATACAACATACAATATACCACAGTTAGATATGTAAACACTTTATTTTTATTTATACTAAATTTATTTCCGTATGTTAAAAACTTAAACCAGACGTTACTTCTTAGAGCGGGGTTCTGCCGAATCAAAAAAAGAGCTGTCTCTGCGATCACCAGTCTTTCTCTTGCCAGATTCGAAGGTATTCCTGGGTAGTTCTAGACGCGGGTTAGCTTCAACAAATTCGCGCAGCTTGACCAGGCATGGCATTTCAGTAACTGAACTTTTTTTGCCGCCGACTCAAATTCTTTCAGCCACTTCTTTGCTCTAAACTTAGCCAATCGGGGGTCCGAAGGTGATTTGCTTATATCACCAATGCGAATGTCCGCAGGAAACAGCAGTTTGTAGAGCCGCTTTACCAGGTCTATCAGCACAGATTCATCCTGTCTGAGACCCATAGGGTTGAAGAGCTCAGTTTCCGAACCGAGCCACAGAGTGCGAGAGTCTGCCACATCCTGCATTTCTGATGCTCTGCCCCAAAGTGTCTGATAATTACTATCCTTAGTACCATACACATTCCACACGATATGCGCCAGCACCAAGAACAACGACTCCAAATCGTCAATTATGGTCCGGATTGGGCTTTTTTGCAACACTCGTATTCCCATGAATGGTGCCGTTCCAACAAACTTGATATCTGATGGGTGCGTGCCACTGTGCGTTGAGCGATCATTCCACATCCCCAGTCAATGACGACAGGCTGGTTGTTGCAGACAAATAGGTTGCCAATAGAAACGTCCCGGTGGAGAACATAGATGTGTTCATCGGCACTCGCAGCTGCAAGCAACGTGTGCATATAACCAGCAAAAATGTCGATAAGCTGGTTGCTGCACCCACTACGAATTGCATTTAGCGCAAACTCATACACGCCTAATCCCGCATCCTCAATTACGAGGATTTCGCCCTGAAGTTTCTCTTCAGAATTTTGACCCTGGTTACGGACGGCAATAGTCGCCGAGTGCAGCAAACGGGGAATGTACGGGATTCCCATTTCCTGTACTTGCCTGTGCACGGCGACTTCAGAACCGTCCTTCGGATGCCATATAAACTTGAATATGGCCGACGTTGTGCTACCGTCGGCACCTCCAATCTGCGCACGATATATCCAGGACTGCGGGCCGATTAACATGCCATGTCGGCCACCGAATGCCTTTCTGCCTGACACTTTAACCGTCGTACTGCTGGAGCCGGTATCTGGCAGCTCGCAGTTGGGAATATCCTTGAGCATAAACCTGTCCAGTACGCCGCACTCCTTCAACGGTAGAAACCCATAATCACGCGGCAGCATCTTGTACAAGACCATGATGAAGCGAATAAGATTTTTGTGCTCCGCAGTCACATCGCCAGCAGACTGCAAGTGGCCAACATTGCTCCAAACAACCCCGGAAGGCGTGCATAAATATGCTCGCGCCTGGCATTTACCCGCTACTGCCAGACCAAGCATATAGCGGCGAGGCTGATCCTCAGACATGTCCAGAAAGTTCTGGAATATCTGGCCGCGCAGATGATTGTCGCTGTGACATCACGAGATGCACTACCGATGCTCACGTTGATTATATGACATAGCATCGGCTCTTTTATTAACTTCCATCAATAGTCCGACGCTAAACGCTAGAAACTGAGGTAGCGTTTACGCGCATGAACCGAAAAGGCCAGAAGTCGGAGGAAATAGCAACGGCTATAAAAGAGATAGCGCGCCCGGCGCGGAAATAAAGAAGAAGGCAAGCATTTTCATTTACCAATAAATCTCTTTTTCAAACACAAGATTTCTGCACAAATCTTGTGCGCTGCAGCATCAGCAACGCTTCAATCGCCCAGAAAAGCTCGTGGACGACGGTCTGGCGATAATCTTCGAGTGGCAGGTCACCATAGCTGCGACGCTGACGGAAGCCCCGAGTGCTGTTCGCAATTGCGGTACAGTCAGTATCTCTAACAGCGTTGTACGCATCGAGCCATCCTTCGCCGAGACGCTCAAACAGCTGTTCGGTGGGAACTCCTTCCGAGTCGTACTTGCGTCCTAAACCGTGGTAGTGCGCAGTGTCATATTTCGCCGCCACTTTTTGCAGCTTTATTGGCGTAGACAGTGGAGCCTCAAGGCCACTCACACGCTGCGTACGCCCTCCTGTCGGCGAAGCAAATGGACCTTCGTCGATTGGCATCAGAGCGCTGAACGAGACCGGAGTCGCATGATGTTGGGATGTGCGCAGCATATTTTTCTGTAGATTACCCACCGAGTCGGTCACAGCCTTCATCGAATCAGCCAGCACGCTTAGCTTGTCGTTGAGTGCTTTATCACGCTCTTCCTGTCGCTTGTCACGCTCTTCCTGTCGCTTGTCACGCTCTTCTTGGCGCTTGTCACGCTCTTCTTGACGTCTGTCGCGGTTTTTCTGGCTATTAATAAGCGTTTCCATTAGGGCAGCAATATCAGGCTTGCCCGAGCCAGATGGCTGCAGAGGCTTGTTCTAATCGTTTTTAAGCATTTTAATAAAAGAAAAAAAAACAAGAATGAAAAGGACGATGCAGTGAGGAGCAGTGCTGCGCATAAGCCATTGAACTTTAATGCAATCAGTAAACCATTAATTTTAATGTTAACAGATGGTTAAACCCTAATAATAAAGTAGTATTAGATTAAGGGTGTTTAGACAATTTAACCCTGCATAAGCTTATTTTCATCGATATTTTCAACAATAGTAATATTTCAGAAACAAGTTAAAGGGACTTTATTTCGGCCAACATTTCGTCAATACTGGGCTGGTTAACGCGGCAGATATCGCGGCGACGCAGCTTGTTTGCCGCAGCGAGTAAGCCGTTTTCGGGAGTCCATGGCTCAGCGTCAACGCAGATAGCAGCCAGCTGCTCCTGGAGCTGCAAGTTATTACGACGTGCAGCACGAGCCAAATCTGCAGCAATTAGATCTCGGAAAGCAGAGCATGAGGCAGCTTCTGTGTCGGGCACACCCTGTGCACGCGCCCAGTGTGTCAGCTCTGCTGCATTCACATTAACAAGCGCACACAGCCGCGGCATTAGTGCGCTGGCAACCACGCATACGTTGGCCACATACTGTGATGTACCGTACGCGGCCTCTAGGGCTTCGAGAGCAATGTACTCGCCACTTGCCAGCTTGATCAGATTTTTGCGGCGATCAACAACACGCAACTGTCCGGCAGAAGTCCATTCACCAATATCACCGGTCCGGAGCCAGCCATCACTAGTAATTATTTCGCGAGTAAGATCGGGCGCATTCAAGTATCCTTTGAAAACCGATGGACCACGTACCCAGATCTCGCCCTGGCTGTGGCGCGCAAAGTATCCCTCCGCTGCCGCATCAACCAGTTTTAGCTCTACGCTGGGCACAGGTGCACCAACATTTCGTACACTGCAGTCGCCAGGAATCTGCACCGTCACCAGCCCTGAAGCCTCTGTCAATCCGTAGCCCTGGATTACAGGACACACGGTGGCGGCAATAAACCGCTGTACATGTGAGTTGAGGGGCGCACCGCCGGCAATTGCAATTTTTAAGCGGCCACCGGCACCCGAACAAGTACAGCGGAACACCACAGAGTCCAAGAGCCATGTGGACAGCCCATAATACACTGTTGCGGGACCTCCGAGCGGGTCCCGGTGCCGGGGGGCGGCCCGGGCCGGTCCTGAGCCTATGGAGGTAGAGGACCTGGTCCCACGCCCAGCGGATCCCCCAGCATGGATCACGACTATGCAATGGCTGATCCATAATCAGAAAGTGATTAACTGACACCAAGGTGTGATTGTTTGGGCCCGTTTTTCCCTTTGGCAGGCTGTCTTTCCCCCTGCCTTTCTGTTCCTCCTTTTTGCTTGTTGATGCGCACGCTGTACTCGGACAGCGACATGACCACAAGACAGCAACACAGGGATGCGGAGTGCAAGCGCAGGACCGTAGCCATCAGAACATATAAAAGCGGGTTCCTGCTCAGTTTCTAGCTTTTCTCCTTACAGAAAAACCTCAATACACTTTATTAATCTTTACAGTCTCCCCTGCTTGTAACTTTATTCTACGGCGCCCCCTGTGTTCGTGTAAATTGCAACACTACCATGAAGCAAACTACAATTTGGGAAGCTTTTTGCATATAAAATAGACAATCCGCCACCAAGAAAGTACATTTTTCATTCCTCACCAATCTTCTAGCTCTAGTTTTTAGTTTTATCAAGCACACATTATCAACAATGTCAAACGTTTATGTAAGTAAAATTATAGCCTAAAACTATACATTAAACAAGCAGCATGTGTTTATATAACCACTAAATTGTGTTTATGTATGTAGATATCCGAAGATGCTAAAACTGATTTCGCAGAAATTATAAATGAGACTAGAAAATGCTGTTTCGCGCTAAAGCTTGAACCGAATCTAGAAGCCAACTTTGAACATTCGACTGTATTTGAAGATGGCCGATCGTCTTATGACTATATAAGCAAAGATAAAGTTGATGTAGATTCTAGCTCGTTGTTCCTACATTTTGTGATGTTATTTAAATTCTAGAAATTACTCATTGCTGCTTTGAGATTATATTATTGCCCATTCGCGTATCAAGCAGAGTAATAGTTGAATATAGATTATTTGTAAATGCCTGGAGAACAATCCTCCTTTCTTTTATTTTTTTTACATCTAAGGGTGATATCTAACTTCAGCTTTTCATTTTCCAGGCTATTTACTCTACAAATGGTACTATATGAAAGAGAAGGGACAGATAATGTCACACAATGCTATCAAGAGAATAACAAACATGAACAATATGACTTTAATAGCGTCACAAGAAAACTATTAAAAATACTAGCAGCCTTTAAATAGTGTTGCAATTTGGTTGTGATCGTGCGGGAACAGCCAGGAAAAGACTATACAAATGAGGATAGGAACAGGAGTGCTATCAGTAAAGTATAATAAGAATTTGTTAACAAGGAATCTAAAAACTTCTAACCAATTCCTTGCTTATTTAAATGTTCAGCAGCAGCCCTTGCTGCTGCTCACGTTGCTATTGTCGCTATCGTCTTGTCCTTTTCGAGCATTCGCAGTTGCTTGTATGCTCGTCATAATTGGACGAAAACTGGTGTCATAACAAACACATCAATTTCCAAAGAACCATGATTTCCAAGACAGATCCATCTGTGAGCAAGTAATCACTGGCTGCGGGGCAGGGGCAGGGGCGGGAGCCCCTGCCGCCTGCCCAGCCGGGTGCCGGCCGGGTCAGCTCCCCGGCCAAGGCTCCCGCAACAATAGCCAATCTGTTTGTGATAAATGCAGCCCACGGTCCAGCCGCTGTTCTGAGAACGGCTTAAAGCTGGGTAGCCATCATGCGCATCGTATGCACAACCCACATATGGTCAAACATCAAATGCCAGGTGACGGCCGTGGCAGGTAATGTAGTTTGTCATTTTGCGTCTAATCGCAGTAGGGCTATGCTGCTGCCACAAAAAGTAAAGAGGGCTGGTAGTTTTGCTTTGACAGGTGCTGGCAATTGGCTGAATAAACATCAGACTTTAAGAGGAAATATACTTTTGCTCTTTTCCTTCCTTTTGCTGCAATTTTGCTATTTTTTATTCTTTGCGTTAAATTTGCAGCCCGTACAAAAAACTACAGTAACAAATTGTGTATTCGGCACTGCTACTTTGCTGTAGATTGTCAATTATTGAGCAGAATAATGGCCGACAGTGATTTCTACTATGGCGATGAGGTCGCCTACGAGGGCGACGAGTACGAGTATGAACAGGATGAGTCCGAGCTGATTACCCAGGAGGACTACTGGACGCTGATTAGCCGCTACTTTGACGAGCATGGTCTGGTGCGCCAACAAATTGACTCGTTTAACAACTTTATCGAAAATACATTGCAAGAGATTGTTGATGAGAACTCCAACATTGTAATGGAAAAGACAGTCCAGGGCAATCAAAACCAAGACATTATTAAGCGCTACCACATTGGATTCGGTCAGGTCTATATCTCGCTGCCGCTAGCAAATGAGAAGGAGGGATCCAGCCATCTGCTGTATCCACAAGAAGCTCGACTACGCAACTTGACATATGCTGGCAGTATGAGTGTACAGTGTGGCTACCAGACGTTGATTTCAGACTCGAGCGATCCGCGCAACCAGAATGTTGCCAGCGTCGCTGACATGGTGATGAATGTTGTAGATGACAAGGGTCACTTTAACAAGAATAGCGAGCTGGTTACCAAGAATAAAGTGTTTACTGGTAACATTCCGACCATGCTGCAGTCAAACTACTGCAACCTGCACAACATGGAGACGCAGCAGCTTTATGCTCATGGTGAGTGTCCATATGACCAGGGCGGTTATTTTATTATCAACGGCTCCGAAAAGGTACTGATTGCACAGGAGCGCATCGGCACCAACACAGTGCTGGTCTTCCGCAAGAGCATGCCTCACCCGCACTATGCAGCCGAGATCCGCAGTCAGGCGGAGCGCGTTTCCAAACTGGCGAGCCCGCTGTCCCTAAAGCTAATGGACAAGGCATCCGATCGCGGCTCGGGGCAAACGATTCAGGCGACCATTCCGTACATCCGCAACGAAATCCCGGCAGTGGTGGTGTTCCGGGCACTGGGCATGATTACTGCCAAGGACATACTCGAGCATATTGTATACGATACCAACGATGTAGCGATGATGGAGATGCTCAAGCCGTCGATCGAGGACGCATTTGTGATTCAGGACCGTGATGTAGCGTTGGACTTTATTGGCAAGCGCGGAACGACTGTCGGTATTAGCCGCGAAAGGCGCATTCGCTACGCAAGGGAAATTCTGCAAAAGGAGTTTCTGCCACATATCAGCACACAGTCGCATAACGAGACGGTCAAGGCGTACTTCTTTGGCTATATGATCCATCGGCTGTTGCTGTGCGCGCTGGAGCGCCGTGAAGTGGACGACCGCGATCACTACGGAAAGAAGCGCATGGATCTTGGCGGACCGCTGCTGGCCATGCTGTTCCGCACACTGTTCCGCAAGATGACAAAGGATGTTGGCATGTACCTGCAAAAGTGTATAGAGTCAAGCCGCGAGTTCAACATGCCGCTGGCAATCAAATCCAACATGATCACGTCAGGACTCCAATATGCGCTGGCTACGGGTAACTGGGGCGAGCAAAAGAATGCGTCGCAGGCGCGCGCAGGCGTGTCACAGGTGCTAAATCGGTACACATTTGCGTCGACGCTGTCGCATCTGCGGCGGTGCAACACGCCAATTGGGCGCGACGGAAAGATTGCCAAGCCTCGGCAGCTGCACAACACGCACTGGGGACTTGTGTGTCCAGCTGAGACGCCTGAGGGCCAGGCATGTGGACTGGTCAAGAACTTGGCATTGATGGCACATGTAACTGTGGGCGTCGAGTCAGCGCCGATCCGCGAGTTTTTGAACGAGTGGTCGATGGAGAGTCTTGCCGAGGTGGAGGCGACAAGCGTAGCCAATGCGACAAAGGTGTTTTTGAATGGCGACTGGGTTGGTGTGCATCGTAATCCAGATGAGCTGGTCGAGTGCATGCTGGACGCACGGCGGTGCGCTGACATTACGTTTGAGACGTCGATTGTGCGTGATATCCGCGAGCGCGAGCTGCGCATTCACACTGACTCGGGCCGTGTGAGTCGGCCGTTGCTGATTGTGGACAGTGATCTACGGCTGAAACTCAAAAAGCAGCACATTGAGGCTATTGAAAAGTACGAGCTGGCCGAGGAAGAGTCGTACCGGTGGGCAGACCTCTTGTCTCATGGTTTGATCGAGTACTTGGATGCTGAGGAAGAGGAGATGGCCATGATCTGTATGACGCCGCAGGAGCTGTCCGAGAGCTACATGTACAAGAAGACAGGCGTTCTGCCAGCCGAAGAGACTGACCAGGCATCGCGTGTACGGTCGCATCGTAACGTCTACATTGACACATGGACTCACTGCGAGATTCACCCTTCGATGATCCTGGGCATTTGTGCGTCAATTGTGCCATTCCCCGATCACAACCAGTCGCCGCGTAACACGTATCAGTCAGCTATGGGCAAGCAGGCCATGGGCATTATGCTGACAAACTACCAGCTGCGCATGGACACGTTGGCAAACATTCTCTACTATCCGCAGAAGCCGCTGGCTATTACGCGCGCAATGGACTATCTAAAGTTCCGCGAGCTGCCAGCTGGCCAGAATGCAATTGTGGGCATAATGTGCTATGGTGGCTACAACCAGGAAGACTCCGTCATTATGAACCAATCATCCATTGACCGTGGATTGTTCCGCTCGCTGTACTTCCGCACGTACATGGATGTGGAGGGCAAGAAGGCTATGGGCGATATGAGCACTTTTGAGAAGCCGACGCGTGACACTACGCTGCGCCTCAAGCACGGTACGTACGAGAAGCTTGAGTCTGACGGGCTGATTGCACCTGGTACGCGAGTTACGGGCGGTGACATTATCATTGGCAAGACTATGCCGATTCCAGTTAACTCGATGGAGCTGGGCCAGCGCACAACTCAACACACCAAGGTCGATGCATCTATTGCGCTGCGCTCAACTGAGAGCGGTATTGTCGACCAAGTGCTGTTGACAAAAAACAGCGATGGCACCAAGTTTGTCAAAGTGCGCATTCGCTCCACACGCATTCCGCAGATGGGTGACAAGTTCGCATCGCGACATGGTCAAAAGGGTACCATTGGTATTACCTACCGTACTGAGGACATGCCGTTCTCGGCCGAAGGTATTGTGCCGGACATTATTATCAACCCACATGCCATTCCGTCTCGAATGACCATTGGGCATCTGGTCGAGTGTTTGCTGTCCAAGCTGTCGACGCTTATGGCCTGCGAGGGCGATGCCACGCCGTTCACTGATGTTACAGTTGAGGCCATTTCAAGTGAGCTTATGCGCCACGGCTACCAACAGCGCGGCTTTGAGGTTATGTATAACGGTCACACTGGCCGCAAGCTGGCAGCGCAGGTGTTTTTGGGGCCCACATACTACCAGCGCCTGAAGCACATGGTCGACGACAAGATTCACTCGCGTGCACGCGGCCCAGTGCAGATCCTGACCCGCCAGCCCGTCGAGGGCCGTTCACGCGACGGCGGCTTGCGCTTTGGCGAGATGGAACGTGATGTCATGATTGCGCATGGCGTTGCGCAGTTCCTCAAGGAACGCCTGTTCGATGTGTCTGATGCGTACCGCATTCATGTGTGCGATGTGTGCGGCCTCATGGTAACTGCGGAATTGAAAGTTAACCGCTTCAAGTGCCGCGCCTGCAAGAACAAGACGCGCATTTCGCAGGTGCACATTCCGTACGCGTGCAAGCTGCTGTTCCAGGAGCTAATGGCCATGAACATTGCGCCGCGTCTGATGGTCTCTGCGCCAAACTAGGCATCTTTTTTCTGGCGTTGAATAGCATTGCAATAGCTTTAAATTTTGTCATGTTTACTAACATTGAACCCTGCTAAGAAATGAGTTTTATTGTGTTAATGTAAAGTATGGTCATTTGATATTCAGAAAATCGGAAAGGGAAGATCTCAAATATGAGCAGATTTCAGGTGAAAACTCGAAATATCTTCCTGAGCTGGAGAAACTAGCTAGGTCATATTTGCCAGGTTTGTAAAGGTAAGGCATGTAAGCCTAGCAATCTATCAGAAATATTACAATAAGACATTCAATAAATCCACATTAAACAAAACACTATGCATGCGACGACTGAGCCGTGCATGCAGAAAATAAATGACCTGTCACGTTTGGAAGAGTTTTAGAAAATGCTGTTTACTGGGTCGCTGCTGCAATGGTCCAAAAGGGGCACTTGCTTCTTCTCACGCACTGGCAGTACAGCCCCAGCACGAACAATACTTGTTTTTACGACCTGACATTGGCAATGACATTTGTGGCGACCAACCCTTTGTCTGTCAATTCAGCCCCTTTTTTTCTAAATTTGACGCTTGGTACAACTTTAAGCTTTTCCCCTCTACTTTTTTGTACATTATACACTATATGATGGATGGAATGACAGATATTGCCCACGAGCTGCTCACCCACGACACTCTTCGAGCATCCTCCGCCCTCGTCACACCGTTGCCGTTTGCCCTCACACCGCAGCCAGCCCGCACATGCCAGCCAAGCGAGCCCTCACATTTTTGCAGCTCGTGCAAAAAACGCATGCCATTCGCATCGTTCCAACGACGCACGAACGGCAGTTTATATAACACATGCATTGTGTGCTTGACGAAAACTAAAACGAGAAAGAGTCAGCAACGCGGACGAGTGCTGAGGGAACATGAGCCTCGTATTGAGTGTGTGCAAGGTACAGTTGTGTATTAGGAACTCAAAGGAAGCAAAACTGCAGATAAGTAATGTGTAATTGTAGGACAAAGCGAGGGACAAGGGAGCACACAAGTAGGAACCAACGAATCACTATCGAGCAGCACGCCAAGTCTGTTTTCCCGCGCACTCACGGCGCAATCCGATCCGATTGGGAACCAGCCAAACCACGAAGCCAGCACCCGCTCGCCATCTCCCGTAAAACGCCAGCGCACTTTGTCCATCCCCGACTCGTTTGTGCAACTCGAACGACACAGACTTGATCTCGAACGCCGCCGACTCGACGCCGAACAAGAACGGTGGCGCGACGAACGCGCCGAACGGATGCGGTGGGAACAAATGTTTCGCGAACAGTGGCAAGAAGAACGCGAAGAACGCAAGGTGTTCCGGGAGCGGGAACAACACATTTGGCGGTTGTTGTTGGCGATGCGCACAGATTCCACACCACTTTAAGTTTATTGGAATGTTATTTATTTTGTAAAAGAGCTAGACAGACAGGAAGGCACCCACGGCTTTAGCTGCAGCTTTGGCAGCTTCGGATTTGCCCATTATGCCCAGGATAACTATAGTCTCGTCGCCCAGCACACGGGCGCTGTCCTTGCACAGCTGGAACTTGGCAGCCAACACGCCAAACACATTCACAAGGCGAAGCTGGGCATCTGCGTTGTCCGTATGCTCCAAAAAGCGACTACAAGCAGACAGGATGTTGAGCCCCTCGTCATCATCGCCTTTTTGCGCAGCCGCAATTGCCAGATTAAAGTACAGGTTTGACAAGCTAGTGACCAAGTTCTTGTTCGTTGCCCGGAACCACGAGCCATCCAGCACATTGAGAATGCGTGAGCGTGCTGCCCACGCCTCGTCAATGCCCTGGGGATGGGCAAACATGTTGGCCAATGCGCGAACGCCCATCATTGCGTTGATCTCGTCGCTCTTGGACAGTGGACTGTCTGCAACAAACGCTGACTCAATATTAGATGCCTCGATGACAAGTGCAACTAGAGTTTTGCCATCAGCCGCATGGCATGTAAGCGGAAGCGGCGATGCAGCGACGGCCAAGCGCAGCAGATCAAGCCCCGGGAACCGACGGTCAACCGGCCACGCTTGCACCAGCTGCAGCAACACGCTACACGCAGGCTCTGACACCGTAGTCTCCAGCTCTCCAACATGCTGCATATCTTGTGCACTGACCGCCAAATGCGTGTCGCTGGACTGCGCCAACTCGGCATTGAACTCTGCCAGTTTTTTGACAATCGCACTACAGTTGCCTGCACGATTGATAATGTACTCGGACGGCGGCGAGTACACAGACGTGGTTTGGGCCGGAATATACCGGTTGCCCGTAAACGGATCGGAAGCAACATCTGCGCCAGCTTGGGACTGACCCGGAACATACCGACTGCCACCCGTAAACGGATCGACATGCGGCTGCTGTGGACCCAATTGCACGCCATCCGAGTTTTTGGTAATAAAGTCTGCCACAGTGTCCAGGTACTCCAACGACAACTCGTTGCGCTCAAGGAAGCGCTGGGCAGCAGAGTACGGGTTCTCTGTGGCATTGTACGGCAGTTTTAGTGCCGGAGCGCCTTCCTGGATGTCCACGTCAAACACATAGTCGTACTCACGGCCATCAAACACTTGCTTTTGCGTTTGGCCTGCCGCATCCACAATATGGCCAACTTGGATCCACTCTTTGCGCTCGACGTTCCACTGATGGGCCGTGACTTGCGACCCGTCTTTAATCATAACCACTTGATCAGAGTCTCCAGACTGCTTGAGCCGCTCAGGACCTGGAAGATTCCCCAAACTGACGTCACCCATGGTCTTTGCGCTCAACGCAAACACCGCGTTCTTCTCCTCAAACTGCTTTTGTGCGTCTGTGTCGGCCACACGAGCAGCGTCCTGCGTAAACACTCGAATGCGGCCATCGTTGGTGCCACACGCAATATCGCCGTTGCTTAATACAGCCACCGCCCACACCGACATCGACGGCACCAAAACTGTGTTCTGCAACCTGCCGTCATGCCACACACGCATTGCCCGGTCCTCGCCGCCCGATATTAGTATATCATCTGCCGCCGCCACTGCATACACAAGCGACGTATGTCCATGCAGCTCACGCACCGAGCCGTCCACCGTCCACTCACGCACCGAGCCGTCGTTTGACGCCGACGCAAAGCCACCAGCAGTTGCCGCCAATGCACGAACGCAGTCGGTATGGCCCGTAAGCGTATGCACGAGCCGACCGTCGCGCCAAATTCGAATCAGCTTGTCGGCAGATGCCGTGACCACCGAGCCGTCGTCCAGCACCAATACGCCCCACACAGCATGCTCGTGGTCACGTAGCGTATGCACGCACTCGCCATCGACCCATACTTTGGCTGTTTTGTCCCACGACCCCGACACCAAAGTGCGTCCATCGCGCGACACTGCCAACGCACATACGTTGCCCGTATGTCCGCGCAGCCGCTGCACCGGCGTGCCTGGATTAGCTGCGTCCCACACACACACCGTCGTGTCCATGCTGCCAGTAGCGATCAGTCCCTGTGGATATTTGTCGTAGGGCGGAATAACAACTACCGACGACACGTATTTGTCGTGTCCAACAAGCACACTGTCTTCAATGAACGTATGCGGTCCTGTGCGCTTCCATATTCTGCCCGTGTTGTCCCGCGACACTGAAACTAGCATGTCGCTGCCAAACGCCGCAAGCCCGCGTACGTCCGACGTGTGCCCCTCCAACTCTGCTGAAAGCTTGTATGCCATACTGTCTGATTCAAAATGCAACTCAATAAAAATAAAGAGAAAAGAAAGATGCACGCATTGATGCAACTGCGGTCTGTGCTGACGTATTGTCTAGTCACGTGTGTGCTGCATACTTTGCAAACCACATACAAAAGTCAAATAAACGCTCTTTGCCACAAAACCCCCTAATGCCATTTCTGCTACTTTTACAATGAACAAGGAGCTGACAGGAATCGAATGGCGGTCAGACCAATGGCTAGCCGTAAGTATCTCTACACCCACACCCACCTCTCCCACACGACTAACCAACATGATCAATAGCAATTCAACGGTCTTCGTCCAGACAACGTCCTCGAGTACTTTAGCCAGTCCCCGTTCTGGGACTCTTCGAGCAACAACGCCGTCCTCAAAATGCAAACGCAATTCAACGACTTGCAACAAGCTTCATATGACTTGAAAACAATGGTAGGCGTGGAGTTTTCGGTAACACATCAAGAACCGCCCTCTCTTTTCGTTATAACAAAGTTTCGGCGGGCCAGTCCCACTAAAGTCACGCCCATTGCTGTGTACTACATATTGGACGGCAACGCGTATGAGGCGCCGTCTGTGCACTCGATTGTGTCCACACGCATGTTGAGCAGTATAAAGCAGGTCGAACGGGCGTTTGCCCTGGCTCGCGCACATGCGGAGTTTCATCCGGCCACTGGCTACTCGTGGGCCGAGTCGCGCGAACAAAAAGCTGCACGCAAAGCTGCCCTCAAGGACATACAGCTCTCGTAATATTTAACAAAAAAATTCATTTGAACAAACTGAAAAACATTTATAGCGACTTTGGCGGCTGGAAATTCGGGTCGCTGTCATCCTACACACAAAACTTGTTAGTTGCCATGTTTGACTCTAGTGCTCTGCAAATAAACACTTGCCTTGAACTGCTTGGCCCACATCATCGATGGAATCCATACACGCGGGTACAACGTGCGTTGCTCGAGCTCGGCTGACTTTTTAAACACAAATGCCATAAACAGGGTTATGCCGCCGCCAATAATAAGTGTGTTGCGCTTCCATGTTTTGGGCTGGGCCCACCAACCACCGGCCGGCGACCAGACGAACTTTGGGTATGGCTTACGAGGTGCTCCGCCCTACAAACAGTCTAATTTAGTAACAACGTAATGTGCCACAAACAAGCAAGGCGCCAATGTGCGTACCATTTTGTACAATTGCTAAAACGAAATGAGAAGAGTTGGAAAAGAGGGGAGAAATTGAAACAGAAATTGGAGATAACAATCGAGATTAGATCACACGATTATAACATCCCAGTTGGTATTTAGATAACTAAAACAGCTTTTACTTTTTTACAGTGTAAACATTAAGAGGGTAAAACTAGTATCTAATAATGGCTAACCGCCGGAAACTCTCGAGTATTCAGCGGCTGTGGAATCCACGACCGATCCAATGCATCGAGGAACGACCATTCGGGCGATGCTTCTGTTTTAAAGCACCAAAACACCCAGCCCGCTCCGCCCAGTTCATACGCATCCAACTGCGCTTCGGCAAACATCCGGCGGGCCTGGTTCTCCCGGCCGTTTACCGCAGTTTGCGGCAGAGCCAGCGACCACTCGCCCACAAGTATGGGAAACACCGTGGAGTTGGATTTCAAGTCTCGACCATTTTGCGCTACCAGCCGCAAATGGCTCTCCAAAGGCCACGCGTCAATGTTGCGGTCAAACACATGGTACAAATGCGCATCGAGCCACGCGTCAATGTACTTTGAGTTCCAGTCGCGTGGCCACCGTGGCTGCCACCAACTGTAGTCTTTGAACCCCCGATCCACGATCGACACGACAGGCGGGGTCTTGTGCAATCCCTGCGTAACCAGCGTGTGTCCGCCCGTATCGTACTCCCACAGCTGCTCAAAATCAAGCGCATCGATTAGGGGTTCGTTGAGCAAGTCAATAGCGTCGATGGTGGCCAGGACTACGGGATCGCTGGCAATGTACTTTAACATTGTTTGTAAGGCGCGTTTGGACAAAGCTACGTTTTTTGGGTCGCTTGTCCAGTTGACGCCCTGGGTTGATCCAGAGTTGTCGAATCCGTTCTGACTGCCTGGAGCTGTATGCATATCGGCGATGACTTGTAATCCGTATTTGTGCGCCCAGTACACAAGGCGTTTGAAATACGGGAGCCCGCCGCGCACGTATCCTTCGTCGCTGTCGACAAACTCCCAATGCCCAATGGGGACACGCAAGTGGGTGAGCCCGGCTCCGGCCAAACGCTGTACTTCAGCTTCGGTTACCCACGACTCCCAGTGCGCACGCATGAGACGTAATGTGGCGTCAGGGCCCAAACGGTGGCACAGTTCAAGGTAGTCGCTGGGCTTGGGATCAGCTATATCGGCTACGAGCGACGGCGTAATCCAGAACTCGGGCACAAGAAAGCCGCCAATATTGACGCCGCGAATCAGCTTGTGGCCGTGGTACCCCATGCTTGGGTTATTGCGGATGTCGCCCAGCACGTCCTGCGCTTGCATCCCCGCCATGTTGCTCTCTGCTATGCGCATTATTCCGTTGACCGATGGGATGTCTCCCATGCCTGCCGTTGAGTTTCGCGCATCTGTATCTGTTGGTGCCATGCTTGCGGTTGCTACGGCTGAGGTTGCCATGCTTGTGGGTGCAGTTGATGCTATGGTCGAGGGCACGGCTGATACTGTAATTGTGGGTGCAGCCATAGCCACTACAGACGATGCCATAGCTACTGCTGATGACGATGCCATAGCCATTGCTGACGACACTACAGCCGACGGCGCCTCTGACATCACATCTGACGACCGTAACTGCTTGGAACTCGTATTGTCCACTCTTGCCTTGTTCACAACCTTGTCAGCCACTCTTGCCGCCCTCACTGCCCCCTTTGCACTCTGCGACTTTGCCACAGGCTTGCGAACATCTTGCATGGGACGCAACCCCGACCCCGTTTTGTCGCTCGGCGACTCTGCAACGTCATCGCCACTAGCCGAGGCCACCGGCCAGTTGTCCACACTCGATTCGGCTTCATCTGCCGGGACAATCGGCCACGGGGCGTCATGTATTCTCGGCACCGGAGCGTCGCGTATTCTCGGCACTGGAGTGTCGCGTATTCTCGGAAGCGGTCCATGTTCAATCACGTTATTCGGACCACGGCCAATATTGCCGTTCCGCGGCTTTGAAACTGAATATGTGTCAGAGTCATTACTGCCTGTAGTTTCGTGTTTGGCCATTCTTGTTTTTGGCACGACGGAATGTGCAGGAATGGATTGCACGTGCGCAACGTTCAGCCGAGGTGCTGGGTCCCCAGACATGTGTTTAGGCGCAGCACGAACTGATTTCTCTGTGTGTGCAATGTGCATTGGCGGTCTTGGCGCTGAGTGGGCTGCAGGCAACTCGACTCGGTGCACTGGAATGGGCGCTAGTCTAAGCGGCGGGTACGGAACCACTGCATGCGCTATTTGCGGGTTCAGATATACGGGAACCATGGGCTCGCATACAGACGTTCCTGCGTGCACTGCAACCAGCAATGCCACGTACTTGCTCCAAAACTGCATACCCTTTTCTGTTAATCTTCTAGTGTCTATAAATGCAGAAATATCCTCAACATACCCAACCAAAAATAAAAAGCGTATGCCTCTGGCAAAGAAAACTATAATATTTCCAGAAAAGAAATAAACAGTCGATTGCTAAAGTTTTACGGCCAAGAAAGGGAGGGAGGAAAAATGATGGTTAAAACAATCGAGTAAAACGTCTCACTTTGCCACACCAAAAAATGGCAATATTTTGTCGCGTTCAAAATAGAGCGAAAAGCAGTGGTCACCCGAGCTCAACAGAGATTGAATTTTTCGCTTAAACACAGATTTGGTACTATGTGAAACAGATGGTCTCCCGAGTCTAGTTTCAGTCAGATTACCGCATATATTGTGCGTCTGATCATTAAATGCACTCCGCGTTTTCGGATTTAGTTCTTAACACTGAGGGGATGCGATTTTTCCTCCGCAATTTTGCTATATCTTTAAACCGAATAGGTATGCAGAAACAGTAGTGCGTCTGGCATGTCGTTTGAAGTCAATAACTGCGCAATGCACGGTATATAACAAACCACCTGAATTAAAAGTAAATGCTAGCTCTGGGTCACTTAAAGTGGATTAATAGTTACAAAATTAATTGATCGTATAACAAGAGTTCTTGCTTGTACTGGTAATAACTCGGTCTTTTATTGACAAGTAAAGTGTAAAGGTGTAGTTTCTCTCGTAAGCCGAACAATATAGCAATAATAGACCGCGTGCCATTAAGAACTTTTGCCAGTGCTCTAATTTCTTCATTTTCCTGTAGTAATATATTTCCCTCAGACATTCGCGCAGTAATTGTTTGAGCCAGTCACAATTGTTTGTCAGTTGATTAAACTGCTGCATTCACTTGCCGAATAGTTCATTAGAGAAGCTAATGCGCGTTCATTTACCATGCGTATAAAAGAAGAATAGGAATGCAATTTTTGATGTTCGTTTAAGCCAAGCAAGCGTACTTAGCTGGGACATACATTAAGGCTACGGCCAATAGGCGGCGTGGGGAATATACCGTTACGAGCCAGCTTTATGTAGTTCCATGAATCAGCGGACTCTGTCTTAAAGTTCCAAAAGATCCACCCCGTGCCTTGCTCATACGCCTGGATCTGAGCCATAGCAAACCTCTGCATAAACGCCCGCTTATTGTCGCTCCACGCATCCATGTTTTCCTGGTTACTGCAACTCGCCCCATTGGCCACAGGCTGCGATCCTGGAAGCGTGCCATCCCACCGAGCACCCTTTTGAAACCCATTCAGCCAACGTGCACAATCGGTGTTGGCCAAGCTGAACTCGCCGCAAATGGTCCGCGTGCGCTGGTTAAAGTTACCAATGGTTTGCCCATCTGTGCATGCTTTGCGAATATGCTCGTCGGCGCTAAGCCGAATGACGTCATCGACAAACATATGGTAAATGTGTGTGTCCAGAATGGCGTCAGTGAGGTTTCGAGGCACAAGAGACTCCCATTCGGATGCCGGCAAAAACGCATCATGGAATACAACGGCCACTTGCGGTGCGATGGACTTGATTGTGCCGTACGCCTGCGTGTAGAATTGGATTATAGTATCTTTCGACACTCCCCAATTGGCCGGCTCGTTCACCGCCTGAATAGCCACCACCGATGGGTTCTGGTTGGCAATGCGAGCCAGCCCCGCCAGCGCATCAAGAGTCCGCGGAACGTCGCTCGGTCGTTTGGTCCAGCGAATATCGCCACGCAGCCCCGAGTTGTCAAACCCGTTTTGCGACCCTGGCGCTCCATGCAGGTCCAAGATTACGCGCATTCGATATTTTGACGCCCAGCCGAGTATTTGCTGCAAAAACGGAATCTGGCCCTGAACATACGGGTCCGAGCCGTCAGGCGCCAGCGCCCAGTACCCAATCGGGATGCGCAGCGTGTTGATGCGCAAGTCAGCTAGCGTTGAAATGTCTTGCTCTTGCACCCACGAGCCCCAGTGCCTCGTGAGGCGGGTTTGACACTCGCGCTTTCCCAGTATTGCGCAATAGTTCCACTCGTCAACCACTGGCGAGTTTGCCGTGTGCGCCCACTCTTCGAATAGAGAGGGTGTAATCCATGGCTCGAGCACAAACAGCCCGCCGAGGTTGACTCCGCGGATGGGCTCGGCTGCCTGTCCAATGTCTGCCCCAGCTGGTGCTGCTGATGTGCCTGAAATGCTGACGCATGCAGCCAGACAAAGTGCCGCTGTGCACAGTGGTTTTATAAACATCTATAAATTAAAGCAAACGACAAACAGTATACAGAGAAAGCACACCTCTAGAAAAATGAAGGCGTACGATAATCGCAAAAGAAAGGGAAAAGGTAGAGAGTGCAAGGTCCACGACCACGGGCTCTGTTTATATGCGCATTCTCGAGAGAAACCCGTGTGCGTGGCAAAAGAAAAACAAAACCTAGCGTATAGTCGCTATATGTTCAGCTCATTCGCCATAATGCTGCGGCTTGAGAATTCGCAGTGAAAGAATGGCTCAACATTGTTTAACGCTGGATAAAGAAAACAAGTAACTGCTTTGGGGACACGTCTGGACATTATTTGTATTATTTTGGTAAAACGCGTCCAATAATTGTGCTGTCTCGGAGGTCTCAGCAGCAGTCTGTTTTTGAAGTTTGTTATTTTTCAGTGCTGCCCCAGGGTCGCACATGTTCGACATACTGCTGTGCATTTTCCCTTATCAAAGATACCTTTTGTATGACGGACCGGCTGCCTTTAATGTAATATTTCTGGTCTGCACATTGTGTGTTTTCAATACACATATGCAGCTGCGCCGCAAATAATTAAGCAACGCAATTAGCCACTTTGAAGCATTGTGTTCTAATTAGTCCAAAATATTGACGCAGCTGCGATATTTGGGCTGTATAAACAACGTGACGTCACAACTTTATACTCGCATAAAAATAAAAGCAGACTGGAATCAAAACGAGAGCTCTGTGGTTTTAAAAAGTAGCAGGCAGTATTTGGTAGCAATGTTTGCTCCTTACTGGTGAGAAAAAATTGTTCAGCCTCGGCACACATCCACGCAATGCAGTAGCACGAGTACAAAAGCATGTAACTCATTTTGGGCCTTGAACAAAACATCTCCCCTTTATGCACCAAACGCGCAGTCGCAGGTATTGCAGTTACCTCAGCATCGCACGTGCACCAACACTATCTTTTAGTGTTACCGCGTGCATATAAAAGTAGTTGCACCTTTCGATATAGCACGAATGTTTGTAAAAAAAAGTTTTGCCAAGCAGCTACACATGCCAGTAAGCACTATTTTTACAGAATATACGTTGGCTTTGAACAAAAAGCAGAGTACGCGGAATGCTCAAAGGAATTAGTTCTTTTTCTTTATTTTATTAAAGCTATATACAATACTAAATAATGTTTGCCGTGTTATTTGGGGTTATTGTCTTAGAGTTGCTTGCCTCGATGGGTACGTTTGGTGCGCTGGTAGCCCAGAACCTGTTTACAAACAGCGCCGCCGGATGGTACGTACGACTCGACTGGACCGCCGTCTATTCGTATGCAGTTTCGATAATTAGCATAATTGTAACATTCAGCTTGGCTCTCGGCGGATTGGCCCGCGGAGCATCCGGGAACCGGGGGTGCGGGCTCCTGTTCAACCCGTTTGCAATATTTCTGGTTGGCTTCATATTCACCGTTCTTTGGGTGGTAATCGCCGGCTTTGCGTACCGCAACCCATTGCCCATGCACTACCCGTGCGACATATTTAGGCATTTGCGCTACAGCTTGGAAATGCTCGGCATGGCATCGGGAAAGTCCCTGATTGAAGAAGGCGGGCTTTTGGTCGGTATTTGCCAGTCGAGCAAAGCGTTTTTGGTGTTGTCTGGGCTGGGCCTGGGGTTGTGGATTGTCATTATGATCACGTCGTGTGCAGCAATGGCGACTGGCGTGGGCGCAAAGAAGAATCAAGAGTCAAAGGGCAGCTCTCGCAGTTCAATACGTTCGGCGTTGTCGCGGCTCAGACGACATGGAGTGAATACACAGCTACCGATGCCCACCACATACGCTGACCCCAAAGCACCTTTGCATCCGATTGCACAAACACCGCCTGGCTTGGTGTACCCGCCGCAAGTTCCTCGCGACCAGCCAGCACGCCCTGCTGAACCCCGGTACGAGAAGAGACACGTTGCATATGCCCGGCCTCTTCAATCTCCCGCTCAAGCCAAGACTCAAGGAGCTTCCCAGTGCCCGCCAAACTGCACGTTCCACGGAGCCATGTACCAGCCGCAGTACGCTAAAACACCCGTTGCCAATGAGTCGTCCAGACAGCCCAGTGCTTTGCCAGCTGGACCTGCTGCTACAATGCCCAGGGCATCGAATATCAACATCGCGTATGCATCGGACGGATACAGCCAGGATACTTCGCCAAGACCCACATCGCCGCACCATGCCCACGAGTACACGAGCCATAGTCCAACCAAGCCGCCGACCAATCCCATTGATGACGACAGCAGAGAACTGGGCCACGATGCAGCCGGCCATGCGTATGAGCACGACAAGAATTCAGGATATATTGCACAATACAGCCCTGACGACGGCCACGAGTACGCCGGATACATGCACCACCATGCCATCCCGCCGCACCCGCACAGCCCTGAATCTAATCCATCGCGCAGACACCGTCTCCGGCAGATATTCAGCCGCGACGCCAACGACCATTCATAACTTTCCGTAAATGATAATCAAAGCATTCACTAATTCAAAAGATTTAAAAATAACAAGAGATTATTCGTGGCACCACGTGGAGTTTAGCTTTATGTTCCAGCGGTCGCTGTCCAGCGAGTAGCGCGAATAGATGCGGTTGGTAGGCGGGACCGGAATCAGTTTGTTTTGCGCCAGCTTGATGTAGTTCCAGTCATCCGCCACTTCTGTTTTAAAATTCCAAAAGAACCAGCCGCTGCCTGCCTCATAAGCGTCCATTTGCGTCTCAGCGAACTGGCGGAAGAACGTCCGAGTGTCTTGGTCCCACGCCGAAATAGAGTTTTGGCCGCTGCATGTTGCGCCCTGGTACACCGGGCCGTTCATCTCCCAGGGCAACGACCCGTCCCACCGTGCACCCTTTTCCATTCCATTGAGCCACTTTGCGCAGTCCGTGCTGGCCAACGACCACTCGCCCGTAACCGTCCACAACTGCGTATTAAAGCTCCGCACATTCCGTGCATCTTCACACGTTGCTTGCAAATGCTGCTCGCGACTCAACACCAACCGGTCTTTGACAAATATATGGTAGTTGTGCGTATCCAATATAACGCTGTCCCAGCCTGGAACATTGAATTTATGCCAGTCCGAGGGCGACAAAAACGCGTCGTGCACAATCATGATGGCCGAAGGAGCGATTTTGCGGAAGCTCGTGTACGCGCGTTTGTAGAATTCGATTACTTGATCTACCGATAATCCCCAGTTGGCCGGCTCGTTGAGGACTTCCACGGCATCTACAATGTTTGGATAGTTTGCCGCCACTCGGGCAATGCCCTCAACTGCTTGGATTGAGCGGTCGATGTTTTGCTGAGAAGTTTGCCACCCGATTGCGCCAAACTTTCCCGAATTGTCGAACCCGTTTTGCGACCCCGGCACGCCGTGTAAGTCGATGACTGCGTTGAGCCCGTGCTTGCCAATCCACCGGATAATTCGCTCAAGGTATGGAATTTGGCCCTGCACGTATGGCTCGTTTGGGTCAGGGGCAAACGCCCAGTGTCCGATTGGAATGCGAACGTGGTTGAGGCCCAGCGAGGCAAGCGTTTTGATGTCTGTTTCAGTCACCCACGTCGACCAGTGCTGTTTGAGTCGGCGCGTGCACTCGTATGCGCCAAGTTCTGAACAGAACGTCCATTCGTCGACGACTTTGCGGTTGGATCCATTCCACTGCTCAAATAGAGACGGGGTGATCCATGGCTCGAGCACAAACAGCCCGCCCAGGTTTACTCCCCGAATAACGTCGCCGCCCTTGCCAAACCGTTTGGTGCGGGCTACAGGCGTGCTGTATGCAAATGATACAAGCAGCACTGCTGCTGTACTAATAATGCGGAATATCTTCATCTAACGTTGAGTATATCTAAAATGGTAGGGTTTAGAAATGTATTTCCCTTAGTGGTACAAGTTTGGCCAAACCCCCTAGATAAATTGATATTGTAGCAAAACTCAAGGAAAAAGGCACAAATTGCATTGTAGGATATAAAACGTACAAGAAACAACGCCGCACATGTACTCGGCAAAAATACATATGCATGGAGACATTAGTTTATCCCATTCGTTTTAGTTAATATGACGTATGACCACATTTTCAAGGGGACGTGGTGCAGCATTGTTCTGCACGTAAGTTTATGAAAATAAGAGCGCATGGGTCAGAGTTTTTGCCGAGTTTTCCTTTTCGTGCCGAGAATAAAACAGTGTTGGGCGCAAAACATACTTATGCATGGTTGCGAAATTAATAACAAGGATTATTCAGAAAAGGGATAAAAAGTATGGCGTGCAGCCATTGCACATAATCGAACACGTAAAATGAACATTTTTGTAGACTTGCCTCTCTTCTGTACTATAGTTGTAAGAAGTGAATACTGGGAAAAAGTTGAAATATAAAATGGCTAGTTTATTCGGAAGAAATACTTGAATTACCGGTACTCCTGGCATTTATACCAAACAGCCACTGTACATTTCTTTGTAGTGCATGTCTAGTCATCCACCTTTTTGGGGAGAGATGGACTGACTATACGAGCACGCGCGCTTTTTTACATGACTATCATCTGAAATAATTAACAGACTAGCAACCACTATCCCCACTGCGCAAAAATTTGTAAGCAACAATACACGTCACGTTTTATTAAAAATATAATTTAATTGCTTCACACTGCTCACACGGTACTGCCATTAAATGTTAGTCGCAATGAATGCTTTGTGCAACTTTGGTCCACGAGAGCGCACTAATTGCCTCGTCATCTGGCCGCGGCAGCTGGTCGTGTTCCCACACTGTGATGCTTGTAAACTGCTCGACTGACAGCAGCTCGAGGCGGGCACTCGTGTTGTTTTCAAACGCATCATGCGTGGAACCCGATGTTGACTCTACCACATGGCCCGTGTATCCAGGCGGAACGTCAACAGTGCGTCCGTGGATCTGGCGGCCTCGGAACGCAGCCTCGAATGTTGTGGCAGACTGCTTGGTAGGCAAAAAATAAGTAGTGGTTTTTGCTGGACCGTTGTGGTCTACCGAGCAGGGCAGCAAATGCAGATCAGCGTTTGCACGTGTGGAGCAGTTTAAATTTATCGAATCATGAGCAGTGGGATCAGAAGCTAGCATTTTAAAGAATGATTTTTTGAGAGTTAAAGCTATTGATACAATATCTTTATCTTTGAAAAGATAGTGTTTGATTTATGGGAATCAATAAATAGTTGATTTTTGCTTGGACAATAGGTTTGGGAAATGCAAATCGCGATATGGTGCAGCAACTTTGCTGCGGAAAGAAGCAAACAAAGGCAAAACCGCAGCATGCCAAAGAAGGAAAACCGACACTGGCCAACCAATCGCTTAAATAGGAACCATTTCGCCCTTGTTTAGAATAGACTTCAGTACCTTGTCGTGGGATCTCTCCGCTTTTTATTCGATTCTTTGGGCATGGACGTTAGTCAGTCACTTTTGGTTATATCGTTGGCGCAGCGAGCGGCATGGCAGGCAGTCATATATGTGTGCTCGTTTGTTAGCCTGGTGTACATGACTGGGCTGCAGAAGCATCTTCTGAGCGACACGGCCAGCATAGTGGCATCGAGCCCAGCGTACTTTGGACGTACGGATATACTGATTGGCGTGTCTGTTCTGTCAATAGTGTGGCCGCTTCGGGCAATCCAGCTACAAACCAAGACAGTTCGCACAACTATCTCCGCAGCAGCAGAACATGCGCGATCGGCGTGGGGGACCCTGAAACACCAGTACAAGGGCTCTCTGGGCTACTTGTGGCGCCAGATTTTGTTCACGCAAGAACGGCACTTGGTGCGCACGCAGAATGAGCGCGACCTGACAATCGACGATATCCCTGAGCTCCCCAAATCACACCAACTGCAAAACATCTGCAACGAGTTTACATACGACGTAAACGAGCGGCTGTTCCTATTGCGAGCAATCTACCGCACCGTATGGCCAAGTCTGGGTCCACTGTACATGGCCGAGATGCTCATCAAGGGCATCGACATGGTGCGCATCCTATTGGATGGCTACGTCATGCACTGTTTAGATGCACCCGACAGCCACAAATGGTACGAAGGATATGTGGCAGCACTGTTGATGCTCGTGCTTAAGGCAGTGCAAACAAAGACACAAGACATCAACAACACGACAGTTGTGGGCTGGGAGCGCGTATCGACGGCGCTTGAGCACGAGTTTCTGCGGCTGCCACTAGCCACCGGCGGACTGCGGCGCACAGGCGGCGCCCACGCCAGCACACAGCACGTACAAACACTGTTGAACGGAATGCAAGGTGTACATACGGTGCTGGTGAGCACAACAGTTGTGGCCGCCAGCGCATGGGCGATTTCGCGGCAAGTCGGATGGCTGGCTCTTGTGCCATTTCTTGTAAACTCGGCCAGCTCCCTCATGCATTTTGCATGTACGTGGATGCTTGGCAGCTCATACGACTGGCAAGACCGGTACTCGCACTTGTACGATGCGCGCATCGACGATATTTCAGACACTATCCGGACGGTCAAGCTGTTTGGCTGGGAGCGCAAGTACTTGGACCAGCACCAACGCCCCCGTCAGTTCCGCGACGATTTGCCGTGGTACGCGTGTTTTGTGCAAGCGTTGTGGTTTGCTATCGAGTCGATTGAGATGATCGCCAGCCAGATCTCAGCCGGCATAATCACATTTGCGTATACTCGAACGGCCAGCAGCTCGCGTCAGATCACCACGGCCCAGGTGTTTCAGATTAACGATATGGCTGACAACATGCGCTACGACATTGAGTCCATCATCCCTCAGTTGCGCGGCCTGCACAACCTTGTACGCTGCTACAACATGATTGAGCACTTTTTGCGCGGCGACTTTGTCCCAACCCTGCCGCGCTCACCATGCGAGGCCTCTAAGCCATCGGTAACTATGAGTGAATGTTCGTTTACTCGTAACCGCAAAAATCCCAAGCCTGTGTTGACCGATGTCAATTTTGAGGCGGTTGGAAGTGAGCTGGTTGCGGTAGTAGGCAAAACAGGAGCAGGCAAGTCATCGCTTTTGCTGGCCATTTGCGGCGAGCTTGAAATGTTACATGGCACAGGTAATGTGTGTGGCCGTGTTGGGTATCTTGAGCAGACGCCGTGGATTATGAACGATACGATGCGCGCCAATATTTTGTTTGGCCGAGACTACAACGCTGCGTATATGACAAAGGTGTTGCACGCGTGTGCGCTGGACGATGATTTGGCTGTGTGGCCCAACGGCGATTTGACAGTTATTGGCGACCGCGGTATCAACATTTCGGGCGGCCAGCGCGCACGTCTGGCATTGGCCCGCACTCTGTACTCGCAGGCCGACGTTTACCTTCTCGACGACCCGTTGTCTGCCGTCGACGCACATGTCAAACGGCATATTATGGAACACGTCATTTTGGACACTGGCTTGCTGGGCGGCAAGCTCCGTATTGTATCAACCCACACAAAGCAGCTCTTGCCATTCTCTAACCAGGTGGTTACGGTCGAGGGCGGTACGGTAACTATAGAGAAACAGACGCCGCAGGTTTATCAGCCAATCGAGCGTCCAGTTGATACTCAAGCCGATGTTTTGCCCGAAACCTCAAGTGAAAAGGACGATGATGAGGATAGCGATAGCGATGATGACGATGGCTTGGAAAGGTGGCCGCTGCGCGATAACCTCGTGTTTATGGCACGGCTGTGCGGGATGCCGCTGATAGCTGGCGTAATGGTCGCCGGGCTGAGCGATCCACTAATTAGCTTTGTCATGGACGGGTACGTGCTGGGCGCCCTGCATGCCGACAAAGAGTCTGCAGGCACTGACTTTACGAGCACCCTGCACTACCTGCTTCTAAACATGGCCAGCAGCCTAGTCGAGCGCACAGTCTCTCGCTTGCGCAACACACTTCGGAACAGCCTAGTCGACACTCATTTCGATTCACGCATCAAACGCGTGTTTGTTCGCAGCGTGGTCAACGCACCCGTGTCGTTCTTTGACAGCACAACGCAAGGTCATATCTCGAATGCGTACAACACGGGCGTTGACCGATTGTCGTCCAGCGTTGTGGGTCTGCTTATGCACGACTTTGGCGCCATCGTTCGCGTTGCATTGTCAGTCTACCGTATTTGCCACAACACGCCGCAGTTGCTCATCGTTGCGCCGCTGGCAGCGTGGCTCGAGGCACGACGGTGCGGAGTTCTCGATCGTGTGTTTGAGTCAATCTACGAGATTGACCGTGAGATGGGAGTCCGCCACCAGGCCGTGTCGTCTATTATGAACTGCAGCCAACAGATGATTCGGATGTTTGGCGTAGAGTCATATTTCTTGCACCACCACGTAATCCAGACCGACGAGGCTCAGCGTGTGCGCAGTGCGCAACTCGGCGTATCGTCATTGTCCAGCACCATGTACGACGTGCTAAACAGCGGCAATGACATGCTTATTATGTGGATGTTGCTGCTGCAGTTCCACGTGGGTCACTCTAAAATCTCGGCCGGCGAGTATCTGCACTTTTCACTAATGGCAAACAAACTGGTTGGCGACATTGACTGCCTCATGATGTTTCCATCCAAAGTGCGTATGCTGTCGGACAGCATCAACGTGTTCCGTCGGTATGCGGGCATTGTTCCTGAATCTACAGAAAGCAAAGTGCCTCCAAAAGTGTGGCCGACTCGTGGCGAAATCGTGTTCAAAGACTTTTCTATGCAGTACCATGAAGACTTGCCGTTTGCCTTGCGTAAAATCAACTTGGAGATTCGACCGGGCGAGAAAATCGGCATTGTGGGTCGGACGGGTGCAGGAAAGTCGACGCTGGCCAAGTCGCTGTTCCGTCTCAACGACCGTAACACGACCGGTTCAATTACCATCGACGATATCGACATTCATACGTTGAACGTTATTGAGCAGCGTCCGCGACTCGGAATCATCCCGCAAGAATCAACATTGTTTTCCGGAACATTGCGCGAGAACTTGGATCCGCTGCGTCAGTTTACTATTGAAGACATGTGGGCGGCAATGATTGACTGCAACGTGGCAAGCATTGTCTCTACTCGCAAAGACAAGCCGGCAAATTTGAACACCGACAGTGACAGTGACGACGACGATGACTCGGACGACGACATTGATGATCCCGGCAGCTACCGGAACCGGAAACGGGCATGGCAGCGTGCCGGAATCTTCAAGCGCATAATATTGTACATGCTTGACGAAATGCCCGCGCAACAGTCGCGGCGGGTCCGCGTGCACCCGCACAATCTCGACCGCAGTGTGCGCAGCAGCACAGGCACGCTGAGCAGCGGCCAACAGCAGATGTTTAGCCTGTGCCGCTTGCTTATGCGCAAGCGCCAGGTTATCGTGTTGGACGAAGCTACTGCCGAAGTCGACTTAGACACTGACCAAGATATCCAGCGCCTGATTCGCGAAAAGTTTAGCGAGTGCACTATTTTGACGATTGCTCATCGGTTGGAAACGGTAATGAACAGCGACCGCATCGTTGTTATGCACAAGGGCGAGATTGTTGAAATCGGTCCGCCTGACGAGCTTGCTCTCCAAAACGGGTACTTTGCCGAACTCGTCCGAAACAACGACTTTGGTCAATAGAAAATTCTTGTATTTATAAAAGTTATTCGTTTAATGGGAGCACAAATGGGTCGTTAAATGCCTTGTATATCCTTTGTGCTTTTAGCTCACCGATCCCTGGGCACATGGCCAGCTCCTCCACAGTTGCACGAGCCACTTTGTCCATTGACTTGAAATTAGACGCAAGCGTAAGCACGTCTGTTTTGTTGACCGATCTTATAGAGGTCAAAAAACTGTTCAACCGACCCACATACGAGTCCTCAACGCGTTCCCGGATAATATCCGGCTGCTTGTGCTCGTACGCCTTCAACGTCTCCACATATCGTCCAGCCTCGTCCAACGACCACGCCAACAGCAACGTCATATCGCCCATCAGCGCAACCTTGTTGATCTCGCGCAACGGAACTTTGGAGTCATCCGTGTCCATATACACAAGCAGTACTCGAGTCGTGTAGCTGCGTCCAAGGGCTTCGATCCGCTGGCTGATGTACTCGGGATGCAAGCGATGGTATTTGATGCTCAAGTACAGGATGCATGACGAGCGTCCGACTTCAAAGTCGGGGATTATTGTGTTGCTGTAGGTCCACCGCACGTTGCGAATGCTTGATAAAAGTGGGTTGCCCCGTTGCAGCTCGTTTACTTGAACCATTTGCGTATAAGCACGCGGGGCTTGTTTGGCTGGTGTTAATGGTGCTCTGGTTGCTGTTGGTGTTGGCGATGCCCCGGTTGCTGGAGTTAACGATACCCTGGCTGCAGCTGTAGTGGTTGACTGTGCACTGTTTGTACTGTTGCCAGCGGTTTCAGACGGTGTATTGTCAACTGGATGTTGCGGCTTAAGAATCGATGTCGACATGTCAATCTGTATATTCGTGTTTGATAAAAGTTGTTCTGCCTCTACCCGCCGCTTTTCCATTTCCTCGGCAGTCGGAATATGGAACCGACGCTTTGGTTGTTGTGTTTTATCACTCGATCGAGACATTTCCTAGAAACTGATATTTTTAAAGTCACAGAAACATTTGAGACATTTATCAATTGTAATTTTACTGCAAAATCAGCACATTTGTTAAATTAGTCTTATTATGGCCATCTCACTAGGCAGTTCCAGGTGCTTTTTCAGTTCGCTGGTACCACACACTATACGACTTTTAGTATTAAAAATACCATACTGAGCGATAACACTTCATCCAAATAAATGCCCAGATTTATAAACAAAACAAGACACATTCTATAACTACCGCGCTTCTACCATGTCGACCGTGACGACTGCTTGGCAAGATCAATCATCTTCCAGCCATTTGTAACTGGATCATCCGCGTTCTCAGGAACCTTTGTAAAGATCGACACATAGTGACAGGCCTCAATAACATCCTCAGATCCTTGCACCACCTCGCCCGTCTTTTTGTCGCGGAAAACATTGTTCTCCTGTGTCTGGAACGTAATGACAATAACCGGCACGTCATTTTCAAGCATCCGCGCCGAGTGGAAGTCCACATGTCGCATATCCAAAATCTTGCAGTCGCTAACTACGCCTTGCTGAATCTGCGCAGTGAAAATCGCCGTCAACACATTGTACGACGCCTCCGAGCACCACACTTTGAGCGTCGCCGCATCGCTGTGCAAATACGCGTCCAGAATTTCGGGAATGATAAACTCGCGGCACTCGCGCACAAACGCGTCGAGACTGAACCCCGGATCAATCGTGTCACGAATCTGCCGCAGCGCCGACGCAGACTCTGTCTCGTTGAAGAAAAAGCCAAACACACCGCGCACCTTGTCCGTGACCGAACGAGTTGCTTCAATTATCGGGTTCTCGCTCTCGCTATAGTTTTTGCGTGCCTGGAAAATGCCCTGCATCACGCTGTTATTGGCCTTGAAACTGTCCCAGCTCTCCTTCCACTTTGCGTCCTTGTGCAGCACGACGCCTTCGCCGGCGTTCTCGTCCGCTCTGATAGCCCGCGTGCGCTGGTACTCGGCAAACGTACGCGCCTTGTTCGCACGACTCATAATGCGCGACCGCATGCGCTGCTCTTTGTCGCGGTATCCGCCGTATTGCAGCGACGCCTCGTCCACATATCCTTTCACGCCCTTTTCCACTGCCTTGTACGTGTCAGTGTTGCGGATCGGTGCTGTGGCCACCGACGCCGCCGTTCCAATGACCTTGGCTGTCGCCTTGGCCGCTGTGCCTGTGGCTTTGGTGACCGGGTTCTCCGACACTGCTTTGTATCCCTCGCCCACTGCACTGCCCACCACCTTGGCCGTCTTGCGCAGCGCTTCCGATCCAACCGAAGCTGCCTCCTTTGTCTTTTTCATCGCCGCAGAATCCGAGATCTTGCTGCCGCGGTCTCCCAGAAGCTTCATGTTACTTTGTAGCTCCTCGTTCTCCTTGACCTGCCGTCTGACCGAGTCGGCAAACGCTTTGAGCGGGCTAACATGTCCGCCGTTATTACATACATTTGATGTATGAATGCCGGCCACGCGCACTGCGCTTCCAAGTGCACCAGTGCAAATGTGTGGCGAAATGGAGAATGCTGCACGAGTGCTTGAGCGAGCACATGCCCGGAACGCCGCTGTAGACAGCATGGTTATGAATAATAAGGTTTAATAAAGAATATGAAAAAGTCAATTCAAGCAGAGCAAAAAAGGGTCATTTTTTTATCGCTTTCCCAAGCTGACGATAAGTCTTGATTTGATTGGCAGATATGCACTAATCATCAGCCTTTCCAGCCTTGATGCAAACTGGCAGCGGATTGCACGGAGTGGTGTAGCACTGAATGAAAATTTCAGAGCACGTTTCATCTTTTTCGCAGGTGTGTTTGAGGCAGGGGTGGAGGCCTGCGTTGTTTGCGTCGTCTGTGTCCTTGGGGCTGTGTGTTGGCCGAGGAGCCACAGACGATGCCTTGCTTGCCAGTGCAATGCCTGTAAAGGCTAAAATCAAAACTGCAGCTGTCTTCATATTTATAGCTAAGAAAATTTACAAAACAGTAAATATAACTCCCGTCTTTTGGTTGAGAGATATTTCTGCGGTTTTATATGCTACTGCTTCCAAACTTTATACATTTCTCGCAATTAATGCGTTACCATTTAATGTCTGTAAATACTGGTGTATATTGTAAATAAAAATGTGGCGGTCAGTGATCTATCGTCGTCGTACCATTTGCCTACCAACATTTCAATTTGGCCAAGCGACACTTTTTTAGATTGCTTTCACACAAACGAATATATTTGAGAATGAACTTGTGGGAACTACCAGTTGTGCGAATGTTTTAGCCAGTTCGCACGGGCATATTATATACCAAGTAGTATAAATCGGCCAGTGCTCAAATATTGCCTCAATAGCCGTGCATTTGTCTATGCACAATGAATAACCCGCCATTATTTTTCAGCTCAATACTAGCAAAATCAATTCAACAATGAGAAGCGGTCTATTTGCATTTCTTCTGCTTGTAGTTTGCGCAGCAGCGTGGAACTTTCCCGAAAAGATTGGCGTATACTCGATGATTCACAAGCTGTCCGAGTTCCAAACAGGGAGCATGGAAGAACGCATTGTTTACGCAAAAGTGGCCATGTTTTTAGGTGACTGGCGCAACTCGGCCAAGCTAAGCAGCGCGCGAGAGTCAGCACAGTTCCGCGACGCGCTATTGGTATTGCTCTCCAATATCAATACCGTGCGGTCGGACGCGATAAGCGACCCTTCGGGCGCTGATAACTTTGAGTACTTGACAAGACGGGTGAGAATGTCGTATGGAGATTCACTCAAAACATATTTCGGCGCATAATTCGGCGACCAGCGCACAGCGGAGAACGACAAATCGGTCTAGCCGCGGTACGGGCTTGCTTGCTGCACAGCAGAAAATCTCAATAATGATTTTATTACTCAGCGAAATGTTGTTGTTTCACATTAAATAGATAAGGCATGATGATGCTGTTGCGTGCAGTCACATGCACGACGGAATGTAATGCTTATCCCCACCTCCGATAATTCGCCCGTAGAACGTTCGATTGGGGACGATCCACTGAACCGAGTTCCGCTATGGAAAGGTAAATCGCCCTATAAAATGGCCGTTTATTGGAGGCACATGATATTATATTTAGTGATCGCCTTCCATTGTGCATCGCGATTTCCATTTTGTAATTAGACGGAGAGCTGTAATTGGCACTACCACCGCACATGGTGTAGGATGCGCAGAAAAAAAGGTTCCCACATGAACATTTCGCTCCAGGAGGAAGCCGCACGTTCCACCCACGATAACAGCCATCGGATTTGGGTAATGGCTTGCGAAATGCACGAGCTCTCCTGCTCGATCCATGCCGCTATCACCGCCTCCTCGGGGCGCAACTGCAGAGTATAAAAGACAGGCAGTTTGGTCCCTCCCTAAATTCTGGCAGTTTATTATTTATTATCCAAAGTTACCGACTAATATTTGTTACCTTCCGCCTCTACACCCTCAAGTCTTTTTCTGCGTAATTCCTGTATAAAAGGTTCCAAGAATGAGACGCGTCGGTATTACCTTCCTTGCGGCGCTTGCAGCTGTTAGCGTTGTTAGCGTCAGCGCCAACCCTCTTCCTTCGACTACACAGTTGACTTCCTCGCAGCCTACGGGAACCAAGAAGTGCCATGCCAACCCTACCCCGTTCGTTATTCCCAGCCTGCAAGAGTGGGATGGCGGTAGTGGAAACTGGAGACTTGACGCAAACACACGCATTGTCGTCGACCCTTCGTTTGCCAACGGCGGCGCTCTGGATGCCGACAACACGTTCATGCGTAACCCGTCGAACCTGAAGCAGTACGCGGCAAGCTTCCAAGCTGACATCAGCGAGGTCACCGGCGTTAACGTCGAGGTGGTTGTCTCGAGCAAATACGGGCCCAACGATATCTTCCTCACGCTGGGCGCCGACAGCACCGATCCGGAGCTGAACATCGAGGGCTACCTGCTGGACATCACCAAGAAGGGTATCTCGATCCAGGGTGTCACCTCTCGCGGTGCGTTCTGGGGCACGCGGTCGATCCTGCAGATGTTGATTCTGGCCGACGAGCGCGGCTACGCACTGCCGCACGGCCATGCGCGCGACTTCCCGAACTACAACGAGCGCAAGTTTATGCAAGACATTGCGCGCAAGCCGATTCCGATGAGCGATCTGCACGAGTACGCGACGCTTTCGTCGTTCTACAAGTTCAACACGCTGCACCACCACTACAACGACAACCCGGGCATGCAGGTCAAGAGCATTCTGCCCGACTGGCAGACAAAGTACGCTGGATTCCGTCTGCGCACTGAGAACCCTGCGTACTCGATGTACGCGAGCAACGACACGTCGTACACGAAGCAGGACATGCGCGAGTTCCAAGACTTTATCAAGGCTCGTGGTCTTGATCTGATCCCTGAGATCGATACGCCGGCGCACTCGCTGTGCTTCACAAAGTTCCACCCCAACTGGTCTATCCAAAACGACACTGCGCGTGGCGACTGGCTCGATCTGAGCAACCCGGAGGTGCAGCCGTTCCTGGAGGGTCTGTGGACCGAGTTCATCGACTGGTTTGACTCGCGCGAGGTGTCGATCGGCGCCGACGAGTACGACCCGAGCAAGGGAGACTTGGCGCGCAAGTTCGTCAACTCGATGCACGACTACTTTGCGACCCACTTTAACCGCTCGATCCGCATGTGGGGCTCAGATGTTCGTCTTCCGGGCACAATCGAGATCAACCCGAACATCCACACGGACCATTGGGACTGGACGTACTCGTCGCCGGTCGATCTTGTCAAGCGCGGCAACAAGGTGTGCAACCTGAACGCGCCTGACACGTACCTCGTGCCGCGCACGCTCTCGTACGAAGACTTTATCGACTCGCGCAAGATCTACGATCTGTGGGAGCCGTGGGTGTTTGACATCTTTGACAAGACCAACACGAGCCGTAACCTCAGCCCGAACGAGCCGCTGCTGACCGGCGGCGGTCTGGGCAACTGGAATGACTTTTTGTCCGAGTCGGTCACACGCGTGGAGCTGTTTGACCGCGTGTCGCGTGGACTTGACGTGTTCGGCGAGAAGCTGTGGGCGGGTGCCAAGAACTCTGACCACATCTCGTACGACAAGTGGGCGCCATTGGCCAAGAAGCTGCGCGAGAACATCCCGGGCATCACTCTGCGCCGCCGCCCCCAGTCCAAGGGCCAGTTCCTCATGAGCTACGACTTTGAGAACGGCGTGACTGACGCATCGGACAACGCCTACGACGCCAAGCTGCAGAACGGCGCTACTATTGTTGAGGCGGGTGAGGGCCACGGCCGCGCCGCCCAGCTGACGCCTGATTCGTACATCTCGACGCCTGTCGATGCCATCAGCTACCCGTACGCCGTCGCCATGTGGATCAAGCCCAGCGGCGACCAGCAGCCCAACGCTGTCATTCTCGAGTCGGAGGACGGCCGTGTGTTGATCAGCAACAGCACTGCGCCAACTGTCACATTCGAGCAGGACGGCAACCAGTACGACACACAAGTCATTCTGCCTCCGGGCCAGTGGTCGCATCTTGCGTTCTCGGCCGACACCAAGCAGACCACCGTCTTCTTCAACATGCGCAGAGTTGCTACCGTCCAATACTACAACCCGCGCTGGGACGTGCTGGCAAACTCGACCATGCTCATCACTGCTCCGTTGAGCACCATTGGTAGCGCCAAGGGCAACAGCATGAGCGGTCTTGTCGACGGCTTTGTCGTGCTTGACCGTGCCTCGTACGGTGGCGAGATGGCCTTCCTGGGCAAGCGTTTCGCTGATGCGCTTCCTTGAAGCAATGTTCTAAATTTTCTTTATATCTCCAAAAACCTTTTAAATATTGATCTACGGCTCGGTCCAGCTCGGTGTGACTTCAATCTGATAACGTCAGTGCACGCTAAGAATTCCTTTACCCTTTTCCTTTTCTTGTCTTACGCTAAGCGACTTGTATTATTTCCTTTATCTGTTATCGGTTTGAACTTGAGATGTTAAAATTGCGTCCGCCAAAGACAGCCATGACCTCTGTCATAGGCGCTGTTCGCGCTACCCCGCTGCGTAGTGCACATAAACTGCGAATAATGGTAACGTCGTTTTACACTTTTATTGCAAAGATAGGGAGGGGTGTTACGCAGTAGTCAGTCATTAGTGCTAACCGGTGATTTGTCAGCTAGACTGGAGCGTATCGGCTGGGTCAAACAACGAAATATGAACCACATATGGCGTGCTTGCGGGAGCTCCGAGCCTACAGCACAAAGCCCAGCTTACCGCCAGCCGTGCCTAAAAAGGAGCTACCAAAAACTGGTGTAACCGTGGCAAAGCGGAGCAGGGGAGCGATGAGCAAGTCGGGGCTCAAAGTTCTGCTCAGTATGTTCAAGTACGTGTGGCCGCGGGGCGACTGGGCCACCAAGTCGCGCGTAATCGCTGCGCTGGTGCTGATGCTGGGAAGCAAGCTGCTGAACGTACAAGTGCCCATTATTTTCAAGGACATTGTCGATACACTGAACATCGATCTGGCAGCAACCGGTGGTACGCTAAGTACTGTGGCAACTGCAATGCTTGTTGGCTACGGCGCAGCGCGGCTGGGCTCTGCAGCATTCCAGGAAATACGCAATGCTATATTCGCAAATGTGCAGCAAAACGCCATCCGCAATCTGGCGCTAAATGTGTACAAGCACCTGCTGGATCTGGATATCCGCTTCCATCTTTCGCGCGAGACTGGCGGGCTTACACGTGCCATTGATCGCGGTACAAAGGGGATCAGCTTTATTCTCTCGTCCATGGTCGTGCACATGGTGCCTACGCTACTTGAAATCGGCATTGTAGCGGGGATCTTGGCCCACAAGTTTGGCCCCGAGTATGCAATTGTGACTGTGGGAACCATGTCAGTGTACGTTATTTTTACGTTGGCGGTTACGCAATGGCGCACACGGTTCCGTAGAGACATGAACATGGCCGATAACCGAGCTGCAACGGTTGCCGTAGACTCGCTGATCAACTACGAGTCGGTAAAGTACTTTAATGCGGAAAAGTACCAGGCGCAGATGTATGATCAAGCGCTAGCAAAGTACCAGAAGGCTGCGCTAAAGACAGCCGACAGTCTGGCGATTCTGAATGCTGGCCAGAACACCATTTTCAGCACGTCGCTGGCAATTATGATGTACATGGCAGCGCAGGGCGTTGCATCGGGATCGATGAGCGTGGGCGATATCGTGATGGTCAATGGTCTAGTATTCCAGCTATCACTACCTCTAAACTTTCTTGGCAGCGTGTACCGCGAGATGAACCAGGCTGTCATCGATATGGACACGTTGTTTAACCTCGAAAAGACAATGCCAGCGATTGCTGATGCGCCCAATTCTCGTCCGCTGGCGCTGAATGGTGGCTCGATCCGCTTTAACAACGTTGAATTTGGGTACACCAAGGACCGCTCTATTTTGCGCAATATGAGCTTTGAGATTCCGCCAGGTGCTCGAGTCGCGTTTGTTGGACCAAGTGGATGTGGCAAATCGACGATTCTTCGGCTCATATTCCGGTTCTACGATCCGTCTAGTGGTAGCATTGAGATTGATGGGCAGCAACTCGACCAATTGCAGCTTGACTCGCTGCGGCAGTCGATCGGTGTGGTGCCCCAGGACATGCCGCTGTTCAATGCAAGCATATACCAAAACATCCTTTATGGCCGTGTCTCTGCGACTCCAGAAGAGGTTTACGAGGCAGCAAAACAGGCCAACATTCATAAAACTATTGAGCACTGGCCGCAGGGCTACGATACTCAGGTTGGCGAGCGCGGGCTGATGATCTCGGGTGGCGAAAAGCAACGGATTGCGCTGGCCCGCGCACTGCTAAAGCGGCCGCCGATCCTGTTCTTTGACGAAGGCACGTCTGCGCTCGATGTTTCTACGGAGCAGTCGATTCTGAGCAATATCCGTAAAGTTCTTGACGAGCAAAAGTGCACTGCCATTTTCATTGCGCACCGGCTGCGCACAATCATGGATGCCGACGTTATCTTTGTGCTCAAGGATGGCCAAGTCGTCGAACAAGGTTCGCACACGCAGTTGTTGCAGGAGAATGGTGTGTATCGGAGCATGTGGAACATGCAAGAGGCACAATTCTCTGGTCACTAAACTGGTTAATAGACGAAGAGTTCACGTGCAACTCATAACTGGCTAGCTTTAAAGTGGTGACTTTTAATGAACACAATCAAACGTTAAATGAACCTTGGTTTGTTACATATTTAACTGACTCTTAACAAAACATATTATTGTAATAATGGCGCTACGACAAACCCCGGGGCATGATAACGCAGAAAAGAAACAAGGACGCACAGCAACAGTCTTGGAAGAAGACGAGTTTCGAGCATCGATAGACTCGATAGTTGAGCGAGATTTCTTTCCAGAGCTGCGACAACTGCGAGCTGAAAACCAAGAGACATGTTTTGGTGACTTTCTTGCAGACAATGTACCCAGGTCTGGGACAAAGCAGTCTTTAGACGAGTTTTTACGCACACACACAAGCGAAGACAACGCGAGCTTTAGCAAGCTGCTCAAAGCTGAGAACCAGCGGCGACAATCAACATACGATGCTACTTTTAATGCAAATAAGCGATTGACAGCAGGGACAAGCAAAGACACGCAGCGCAACGCGCTAATGTATATGCCAAACGGAATTGCGCCAAAGCAGCTGGCGGGTGAGCGCAAACAGATTATACATAGGAATACGCGGCTGTCAGAACCAGTTGATATGGACGATACAGAGTCGGTGTTTTCAGATGTAACAACAGCTGGCTACAGGACGCCAGAGATCAACGGATACAAGATGGTGAATACTCCAGAGCGACGGCAGCGGGGGTTTGCAATTGCGCCTCAGACTTTGCGTGAACAGACCGGCCTACGCTTAGCCAGCCGGCCACCAACTCCACGCAAGAGCTACAAAAAGACCGATGTGCTATCACCAGCAGCACAAAGGCTCCTGGGCCGATCGCAAAAGAGACACGATACCTCGCCGCCCAACAACTCACTCCGCAGTGCGTACAACTCGCCATACGTGAGACGACCAGACTAACATGTGCTTTCGCTTTTATTTTGTAAAAATATAGACTATTTTGTTTATAATCAAGAGTTGTCGTTTAAATGAGCATGAACTGTTTTCGATATAACGTCCCAGGATGACAAGTACTTTTCAATGCACCTGTCCAACGATGCTTCTTCCGATCTGCTAAACGATGGGCCTGGGTTGGGCACGCACATTCTGAAGCAGTACTTGTTGATGTTCTTTTTCAGCTGCTGGACGCTGGTAATTACCACCCTGGTTTGGATCTCATGGATTAGCTCCTCTTTGGTCCTCTGGGGACCGCCGTTCAATGATTCCATGGCATGGTTTACGAATGTGTCCATTTTTCTTTATAAGCGAAATAGTAAACAAATTCAGTTTGAAAAGTTCACAGACTGGTTATCACATTTTAGTAAACTTTGAACAATTTGCATAATTGATTAGTGTGATCACCGATCTTGCAATCAAACGAGAGTTGTATTTCTACTTTTTTTCCACCACATAAATTAAGAGGCATTTTGGACTACCTCTGTTACTACTTTGCCACGAGTTTGCACTATTTGAAAATCCAACCATTGCACCCTTTGGGTGACTGTGCAGTACATTTTTGCCTGCTATCCTTTTTACACTTTATTTTTATTTCTATATTCCTGGGTATTTTGTGCTACTAAAATATGCTGGACAGTTTCTATCCCAGCACAACAATAAGCATGGTTGCGCTTGGGTTGCTTGGGTACTTTGGTCGGAAACGGTTTATGGACGGATGTCGGATAAAAGTGCTGTCAGCAGGGGCAAAGACTTCGGGCATTGTGCGGCAAACAGAAGCAGAGGGAGTGGTGACGCTGTTTGACATATTGCACAAGGACTGCATGTCGCTGACAGACCCACAGCTGGCGTACATGGTGCCCACCCCGTACCTGGCTACCGGCCTGCTGCAAACCATATATGCGACATTACGCGTTCGGCGACGGGACCAAACGAGCGATATCGAGTATGTGCGGGAGCTGCTGGTAATGAAGGACGGAGGAACCATCTCGCTAGACTGGTACGACTGCGCAGGCGCGGCATCCAATGGCGACAATTCAAGCCCCATTGCACTAATCATGTCGGGCGTAGGCGGATCATCCCAAGAGCACCACATCCGCGCGCTGACAAAGTCACTGGCTTGCTCGACAGCAGCGTTCCGAGTTGCCGTGTTTAACCACCGCGGCACAGCACGCACTCCGATTACGTCGCCACGACCGTACGACTCGGGATTCACCGACGACTTTCGCACGACCGTCAAGCACGTGTGTGCGGCAAACCCTCGCAGCAAAATTGTCGGGATCGGCTTCTCGATGGGCGCCAATATTCTGACCAAATACATTGGCGAGGAAGGCACGATGTGTGCGCTGCAGTGCGCGGTAGCTGTTTGTTGTCCGTTTGACATTAAAGTGTCGAGCGCAGCCATCAACGAGAGCAACATGCTGAACAACCATGTGTTCCAGCCGGCGGTAATGGGCACGCTGATGCGGGCGATTAAGCGAGCTAGCCACTTGCAGGTGGATCCAGAATGGAACTTGAATGTGGAGCAAATACATGGTGCGACTCGGTTGCTGGAGCTGGAGGAGCACATGATGGTCAAAATTGGCGGGTATCGCGATGTAAACGAGTACTATGAACAGTCGAGCAGCGTCAACCATGTGGACAATATCGAGGTGCCGTTTCTGGCCATTAACTCGCTAGATGACCGGATTACGCCGCCACGAGGCATCCCCATTGACAAGTTTATGACAAACCCCAACATTGCCCTGGCACTGGTGCCGCATGGCGGTCATCTGGGGTTTCTGACTGGCGTTCCGCCCAAAATATGGTTTATCAGACCCATAGAAGAGTTTGTTTCGGCCATTGTGCAGTAGGCTATGTATTCTATTCCTTATATAAATGCACTCGACGATTATTTGCGTTTACTGGCGCCTACTAGTTCATGGTTTGTCCTCTCCCCTCCGACTGCGCTCTTTTATAGGCCGCCCACAAAAATAAAGACCGCAACTTGAGAGTTAAAAAGAAGCTTCTGATCGCGATCTTGCGGGAACATCACAAGGGAATTCCGCAAAAGTTGCCTTTCTCAATTCACGACCCTTGTTTTCTTGCGGAGATAGAGTTCAAGCTCAGTCATGCAACAAACGGGATATTGGAAATCTAGATCTGGAACACCGCAAGGAAGGGACCACGTACCAGTTGCGTGGTTCTCTAGTCTTTTTCCATTTTCGGAATTTGAATATATAAACACTTATTTATTTACCTGCCAGCTATGTGTTATTAGATTTAGTTTTCGGCTAATCAAGGAAAGGAGGCTGCGCCATTATTTTCATTGTGCTTATCTTTGTCCAACAGTCATGGGAACATAAAGTCCGCATATTCTGTTATCAGGCAGCATGGTCTACATTCGCGGGAATAAAATGGCCTGACGCATTCCAAGTCGCCTGCGTCAATATTGGCACAGGGATGGCAATTATATCTACGCGCGCGCTTTATCTTACAGCCTGTTGTCTGTTCGAGCAAGCCAGTACATTATACGGCAATCATTCAATAAACTAAAAATGCCGCCGCAGGATATAGTCGGCATTCTATTATCGAGTCTGCCGACCACCAATCTATTTTTCTATTTTGATTTGCGCAAGCTGAATGCAAAGGCATTAACGCGCTTATCTCGCTCAAAGATATACCAAAAAGGAGCTGCAGCGCATAATCGCATGCGTTTTGGTGCAACGAAAAGAGTAAAGTGTGTCAGGTGCACAAATCTGAAAATACCGTCTATAGTTTCAACGAAAACTGATCTACTCTGGCACAGGGCACGAAACGCACAAAAGAAAATAAGCACATGGGCCACCTTTTCAAAAAAAGTCACAAAAGCTTTATTTTTATTGACGGGAACCAACCAGAGAGGTTATAGATAATGCAATGGCACTCATACACAAGCAAAACTCGGCAATGTGCACGCGTTCTTTCAGCATTCGGGAATTCCAAGCAGGAAGACTACTTTTAAATCACAAGAAACGATAGAGAGATCGTGAGCCCAAGATCCCCATGTCTCGTGAACAGGAAATAAAACGCGGAATTTGTCTTGTCGACAGTCAGGTGGACAAAAAGTGGCCAATTCGCGCACACGCCCTCGTCATTTTCTGGATGCCGCTTTTCCGTGTTTTCAGTCCGATTGGCAGGATGGACTTTTTCTGTTGGTCCGAGCAGAAAATGCTCGTTTTCTGCTGCAATCGGTGAAAGTAAAAGCGTGGCTCTTTGGCGTGCTGCATTGGCAGAGGCACTATATCATTGCTTCATCCACAAAAGCCCAGGCTACAGAGCTAGTAAATACACTAGCTGAGATTGCCGATTGCAGGTGTAGCTAAAATAAAAAAGGGGGCGGTTCAATACCCGCCACCTGACTCTCCCCGGACTACCCAGTAAAACTGGTTTGTGCTTGCCAGCAGAGTGGAAAGGATGGGAAAGCCTATCAAGGGTGATTGCCATGTCAATACTTTTGTTACTGTTTCGGGCAATGGGCTGTGCGCGTGGCCAATGCCAGGGCAGCACTCAGTGCGAAAAAAATGTACGCCGTGCTTGCGTTTTTTTGCGCTTGTCTTGGGAACAAGGGCGCCAGCCGCGATTGTTGTACCCACGCTACACTGGCCCTTGTGCTTGCTAGGATGCAGTAGGCATTCGGGGTAGGCATTCGGGGTATATAAAGTGTTCCTGCCGGGCGGCCCTTGTTTACCAAAACCTCATCTTCTCTGTCAAATAACTAAACTAAACAGGTCTCATTTCTCTGGCTTTTCTATTTCTTCTGTTTACTCTATACTAGTTTCTGGGAAACTATAATCACTGCCTAAAGCTAATAGAAAATGACACAGTTTCGCAAGCTTGCCAACCCAGGGCCTCTAGGGCTCTCGTCCTTTGCCCTAACCACGTTTGTGCTCTCGCTGCACAACGGCGCCATGGGACAGCCGTTTGGCACGCCCACTTCAATCGTGCTTGGTTTGGCGTTCTTCTACGGCGGTCTGTGCCAGCTGCTGGCCGGTATGTGGGAGTTTGCCCAGAACAACACGTTTGGAGCAACTGCCTTCTCGTCATACGGTGGATTCTGGATGTCGTATGCTGTCATCATTACGCCCGGATTCGAAGTGCTGCCAACACTGACCGAGGCCGGCGGCACAGCCAAGGCACACGGACTGGGCATATTCTTGCTCGGCTGGGTCATCATGACGTTCATCTTCTTCTTGGCCACGCTGCGCTCAAACCTAGGTCTGTGCCTGCTGTTTGCGTTCCTCGACATCACATTCATTCTGCTGTGTGCGGGCGACTGGACCGGCACACCCAAGGTGACCAAGGCTGGTGGGTATATGGGCTTGTTCACTGCACTCATTGCATGGTACATTGCAGCATCGGACTTGATTACCACCGACAACAGCATCTTCACCCTCCCCAATCCGTCGCTGGCGCGCAGATCTGTCGCACACATTGAGGATGGAAAGACCGAAGACGGCAACTAAAGAAAATAATAATGGCTTGTGGACGCTTGGAAAATTGAGCTTGAGAAAAATCCGCCCATTCTTTCCTCGCCCGGATCCGAGATTATCTTCCTTGTCCGCATTTTCCAACGTCTGACATGGTGGCTGTTTATTATTTACGCGCGTTTTTGACATTCCTCTTTTTATTAGTTTCGTATTCTTGCCTGTTATACTGTATCTTAGCAACATTTTTCTAGTGTCCCTGATTGCTTAATAATTGTTTTTCTATCCCTTTTGCGAGAATACATGCCAATGATCGAGGGAGTAAATTTAATGAACCCGGCCAAAAAAAGGGACGATGATTTGAGATTTAGCACCCAATGGCGTATTATTTTGGGCTCTCCTATGAAATGAGCCACTATCTGGCTCTCCCGCCACCCCACTGCATTTTTCAATTGAAATGTATACATTCAATATGTTGCACAGACCCAAAATCACGCAACTGCACTTTTTCAGCCCCAGCCCATCTCCCCAACCGATCAGCCACATTATAGGATATACGTATTTTATCGATTAGAACCTCAAGCTCGATCTATTTGAATGGTACTCGTGGCCAACCAGCAGCGAGCAGTATGGCTCCCATTGCGTTGTATCCGCCGGCAGATTGTTGCGCTTTTGGACTGCAGCGGCTATGCCGGCTGGGACGTGGGAGTGCACTTTGTTGACAACCACCGGATTCAACAGCTCAATCGCCAGTACCGCATGAAGGACAAGCCAACCGACATTCTCTCATTCCCTTTTCACCACACAACGACACCTGAAGACTTTCGAGGCCACGCCACGACCGATGACGATAAAAACCTGGGAGACATGTTCCTGGCCACGCCGTACATTGTTCACCATTGTCGGGCCAACAACGAATCGTTGCCTGCGCATCTGCCAGTGCTGTTCACACACGGGCTGTGCCACTTGATGGGCTACGACCATGAACTGGACGCCGATTTCGTTGTTATGGCCAGCAGAGAAAAGGAAATATTGCAGAAATATAAAACCAAAAACAGAAATGTTCCTTTTTAGCCAAGAACAATAAAATTTTATACAACAAAGAAAAGTTTAAAAAAGGAATAGAATTAGCGCCATACTGGCTTCTTGGACTGAGTGGGGCCCACGGATTTAAACATTTCGCGAGCAGAGACATTGGGCTTGGTTGGCGTTCCTGCGGCACGGGCAGTCGGGTTGCTCAGCAAACGGGCCTGGCGCGACTTTCTGCGTGCACTGCCCAGCCGCACAGGGCCTGGACCCTTGGTCTCCTCCGGCGACCCGCCGCTGTAGCTCCGAGCCAGACCATTTGCAGCCGACTGCTTTAAAATACCCTTTAGCGGACGTGCAGCTGCTGGCAACGGCTCATGGTGCGGACTGGTCTCGGCACTGGCCCACGAGGCCACCGACGATACTGGCGATATCGAACACGCACTCGTCGACGGAGACGGCAGCGACACCGACGAGCTTTCTGCTACCGAAAATGTTGTGGACTTGCGAGCAACTGGGCTAGTTACAGTCACGGCACCGCGTAATGTCGCGGAACTGTCCACATCTGCGCTACTAGATGCAGGCGGCCGTGCGGTGCGCAGCGGCTGGCGCACAGCAGTGCGAGTAGAGGCAGAAGCGCTGGGCTGTGTCCGAGCAGCAATCCGCGCACGTACGTTATCAATAGAGCCGTTGAACCGAACGGCGCTGCGGCCCGGCAAAGGCTGCGAACGTTTAGGCGGCGACGTTCGCATGTGCCGTCCCGGAGCCGGTACATGTAAGGACGGTGCAGGCGCCTGCTGAACAGCTGCTCGCCGCGCCCGCGTCGTCCCTGCAACCGCAGCTGAAATGGCCGCAGGGTTGTTGCTGCGACCATTACCATTGGTTACAGCTGCTGCTCCATTCGAGTGTTCAATAAGCGGCCGTGTGCGAGTGCCACCGATTCGCGGTACATATGGCGATGGCGGAGTCAGCGTTGACCCGTCGACCTGGAGTTTTGCCGGTCCGCCGTCGTTCTGCACAAGCTTCATCGACGCTCGCACGGCGCCAGTGACGTCGCTGAAGCCAGCAATGGCCTGCAAGTACACCTGCTCGACTGCGCGTTCGACGCCTGCGCCTGCGCCAACACGGATGTCGCTGATAGCACGCTTGAGATTACACAAACAGGTGGCGGTCAGTCGCAACAACAGCGTGTTCTGCGCACCCAGACTGCTCGCCACGTGCTCACCCAGCTCAACCCGCCGGCGCAATGCACTGCGCTCGGCCGACAGATCCAATACGCGGTGCTCCTGATCAACATGGTAGCGCTGCTCAGCCGTCAGCTGCACCGACGGCGGCACCTGTGCAGCACGTTCAGCCATATACGAGTTGCGCTCAACCAACTGCGCCGAATGCTCAGCATGGCGTCCAATCGTTTTGCGCTCGCGTGTCAAGTCACGGAGCAGCTCATCAACTTGGTGCCGGAATGCCAGCGACTGATTGGCCGGCCCATCGTCAATGTCCATGGCCGAGTTGGAACCAGCAAACAAGTGCCGCTGCTCTTGGAACGCAGTTTCAAACTGCTCGCGCCAGCCTTTGAGCGATTCAACGTAGCGGTCGTACCACGAGCCCACCGCCAGCGCCGACGCATGCTCCCATGTGGCCTCCCGAATCGGCGCATACGCATTTGCCAGCTTGTTACGCATGTCTTGCACTACTTGCACCGCTTGCGTCTGTTTGCGCAGCTCTGCCATGGCCTGCACCGCCTCTGCACTAGTGCGACTCGCTGCACCAGCAGTTCCTCCGCCGCGGCTCTTGAGCGCCGCAATCTCGCGCTGCAGTCGCCGAATTTCCTCGCTCTGCTCCCGGATCTTGCCCTGGTACTGCGCCAAATGCACTTGAGTTGATTTTGTGTTGCGGGCCACCGTGGTCTTGATGTTCTTTGCGCGATTGGCGTATTTCAGCGTGTTGTGTGTCTCTTCAAAGTATGTAGATGCTGGAGACACACATGTGATCATCACTGTGCGGCAGTTACCGCCCAGCGAAAACTTTAGCAGCCGCGTGAGTTTGGAGTCGCGGTACGGAATGTGTCGCTTGGTCTTTTGGTCACACAGGGCGTTGATGCAGTTTGCTAATGCCAACAAAGATCGGTTAATGTTTGCGCCCTCACGCATGCGCGCACCGTTGTTGCGGGTCACTGTTGCGCGCTCGCTGCCCGCCAAGTCAATAATGCTCAGGGTCGCTGACGTCACATCGGTCTGTAGTCCGCCAGCCCGCGGTTTCTGCCGTACGTGCACCTGCAGCACCGCGTGACTGCGTGACGACACCGCGTTGGCTTCTGTTGGGCTCATTGTGCGGTTCGCGTTGCCACGCACCATAAGCGACATAATCTCATCAACGTCTTTCGGTACGTGCTCGCTCAGTCCAACCACCGTCACCGTCTGTTTTGCATCATCACGCAAGGCCAAAGGAACTACCTGCGCCGGGTTATCCACAAGCAGGTCGCGGATCGTCTCATTGTACACCTCTAAGTACGACAGCGTAATCTCCACAGTCTTATCGTCTTCGTTGGCCACCCGCTCAAACAGCTCTTGCATCGTCAGAAAAATCACGCCTGGGTCCTCAGGACACCCGCTAATCGTATACGTTTTGCCACACCCTGTTGCGCCATACGCAAACACCGTTGCGTTATACCCGGTCATCACAGAGTCAAGCAGTCCCCGTGTCGTGCCCTCGTACAAGTCGCGCTGCGAAGACTCCTCGCCATACACACGGTCAAACACAAACCGAATATCTTTGTGCCGCTTGTTGCTCGCCCCGACTGTTGCCCGCCGCCCGGGGTCGCTCTCATCTGGCGGGTCAAACACAAGTACGTGTTCATCTATCGTGTGCACTACTTTGCGGATCACTGCTCCTTTTGGCGCGTCGTCAACTGGTTCTGAGTAGTTCATAAAGTTGCGTGCTGTGGGTCCAAACTGAGACGTCGACGGCTTTGCCAGCAGCTCTTGCTCTTTGCTGCTGAATGGCCGCACACGCACGGCGACCATAATCGCTGCCTCAGACGACCCATTGACCGGCTTGGCTTCCGCTACGCCGTTTTGCGCTCTTTGTGCGCTCCTGGCCGCTGCCAGCATGGTTATAATCAAAAGCTTCGAGTCGTTGCTGTGTTTACGATATTAGATATGAATTGCTTTTGCCGTGCGCAAGATAAAACCGAATTCCAGTTGGTAGAGAAGAAGAGCAATGCAATAATTAACAAAAACACAACGCAAACACCCCCTTTTACTACAGGTATAAAAAGAAAAAATAATGCTGTAAACAATCCTATGTGCGAGGAAAGGGGAAAGGCAGATTTTTCTTGCCCAGTTGGTGAATGAAAACAAATCGCTTTTGTTTACGTTTAAATCAAAATTGATTGTGATTATCAAAATTATGTTGATCACATGTGCTTGTGCTTTTAGCACTACTCATGTTTTTGAGTGTTGCCGTTTGACGATACAATAAAGACCGGTAGGCAATAAGCAGAGAAACTGTTTTGTAGCTATCGGCGCTATTTAGTCGCATGTTCCAGTTTACCACACTATGATGTCGTTTTGGCATCTGACTTGTTTTTTGTTCCGACAAGTAACCCAGTTGATCGCTTGCATTTCGTCCACTCGTGGCTCATAAGCAAGTATAACCATTTTTCAAATGTTGCTTGTGGGCTCGCTGGGTGTTGTATGACCGGGTAATCAGGCAAGATGACGCTGTTAATAATCAACAGTTTTCGGGTTTATGGGCAAAGTGGTGAACGCACCCCAAAGGCACAGCATAAACGAGCAAGCAATAGTTAACGTAACAAAGGCGGATGCATAAACACTAAACAGAAGCTAAAGTCGTAACAGTATTAACAAAAGTTCATGTAGGTAATTTAACAATTTCATTGCTATTTAATATATTTGAACTAAAGCTCATTTACATATAAATACATGCATCTTTGCAAAATGTGGATAAAAGTATTTTTGGGCTTCAATAATCTTCATTACCCGATTCGCAAAGATTTTTGGGACTACTATTTGAGACAATGATTTAGCATGAGTCATTAAATTGTATATAACTGCCAGAGGAGTATCTTCATCGTATTTGTTGTCAATAAGACGATTATCAAATGCTTTTAAACAATGTGCAAATGACCGAGTGTCCACACGTTGAAATAGACGCTCAACTTGTTCAATTGTATTGCAATTGTCAAGTACAATATAATAAACCGACATTCTCTCCAAATTTGTTGTAGTAGATAACAGGGTTAAAACAACGGTAATGTCAACACAGTTAATAGTTAATTCGTTTAAAGTTCCCCAAGTTATCGATGATATGTGTAATTTGTCGATATTGCAATTTAAATCCAATACCATGTATTGATAGCGTGCAGTGACTTTAAGCAATTTGTTTAACATGTTTGTATTATCAGTTGGTGTTGAGCTTTTATATGCCTTTATCGTCAATATAAGCTTTTTGATACGTGGCAGAATAGTAACCCATTTAAAGATGCTTGTTATACTTCCCGATAATTTGATAATATCAAGTGTATAGCCAAAGTTAGCATTAAAAGCATTGTCATTATTTGAACAATGCTCTATTTCTAATGCTCTGAGATTTGGAAATAACAGTTTGTATGTGTAATTGACATTGGTTGTGAAAACAGTACTGCCTTTAGATGATAGTTGCATGTTTGAATAGACATTATTACCTTCAATTTTATACGATATAGCTAGCGTTTGTAAGTTCTTAAAGTTAAGTTGTCCTGGTTCTGAATTACCATGGAATATATGCCACGGAATGTGTGCAGGCATATTCTCCATACAAAGTTCTTGCAGAGGCTCTGCACAAATTGACATTATATGTCTTTTATAAATGTTGTTGTCAAATTCAAACTTTAAGTATGCCAAGTGAGAGCCCAAATTCATTGCTGGATATTTCAATAATGGACATATATTAAGTAATTGCAATTGTGCAGAATAAGCATTGACAACCAACAGCATTAACTTCTGGAGAAAATTGGCTTTATAAAACAGCCTAATATTGAGGTCAATTACATTAGGCATACTGAAAATCAGCTTTTGAGTGAAATCAACAATGCGCTTATCCAAGATACCCGAATAATTACTTGAATGGCCGTAATTGTCAATAGCAAAAACTATATCAAGTTCTGATATGCTTGTCCAATTAATTTTGTCTAGTTGAAGTATTTTTTGCAGTTGTTTTAAACCCAACATGCCGTCAACAGGAAATGTAATGTGAATATCCATTTTTTCACACTATTGAACCAGCCCCGAATGGCAATAAAATCAATATTTGTTCTCCATCCTCTGTGGCCATTAGATGAACTGTAATATAAATATGCGGTACTGAAAACAACAGGGTGCAGAATACTTGTCCATGTTTTACAGACGCCAACTAGAGGAATAGCTGTTTTCCAGTAATTCAAATCGCCAAAGCGTCCAGTAACAGCATATAAAATATACTTCTTAACACGCTGAATGGCAATCTGTCGATATTGGGCATTTTATAAGAGTGTACAAATAGAGAAAGATAAGAAAAGTTTTCCAGCAAAAATAACTGCACTATCTTAATAATACCAGTTCTCAAATGTGGCTGCATATATTTGACAACCCATGTTGGAAAAACTTCAGAATCAAGAACAAATTTAATTATAGTTAAAACATGGATACACTGTAGCCACTGTACGTAATCCACCAAAATAATTTTTGTTTACGAGAGTCAAGGTGAAAAAGGCGTGTCAAAGACTATAAATTTGGCAGTATTGATTCTAGTCTGTTTATAGCACTTTTATAAATAACATACAGCATTCAGTTAACTTTGATTGCTCAACTTGTCAAAAAACCATTATTGCTTTAATAAACCACAGGAGCGGGAGATACGAACCAAAGGGTCACACGATGATCCCAAAATAAATCATGCGTGCTTAATTCAAATTAATACCAACGCCTAAAAATTAACCACGTGCATTTTTCTTGGTTGACTTTTTTCTACATTTATTCTTAATTGCACAATAGTTATATTCGCCTTTGCAAAAGAGGGAAAATGTCGGACGAGTTCACCGAGGAGCACAAAAAGCTCTACCAATATGCGGGCAATTCAAATCTCGTACTGCCGTCAGACCGCAAAGGAGCGCGTCGCGCCGAGCGAGGCAAAGAAGTCGAGTCGTTATGGAGCAAGATCGATCCGCGCGACATGGGCTCACAAGTGCGACGCGAAGCGCCACAAAAGCCCACACGTACGGACACTGAAGAGCTAAAGTCGCAAGAGCGCAAGCACGCGCGGCGGGCAAAACAGCGGGTGCAGACGAACTATGGGTTTACGGACATTTTGGCGGCGACCGAAGATATGGAAGGAATGTACCGGCCGCGCACGCAAGAGACACGTCAGGTGTGGGACCAGGTGCTGGCGCAAACGCGTGTGTATCTGGGCGACCAGACGCCCGAGGTGCTGATGTCGGCGGCAGATGAGGCGCTTGGCGTGCTGAAAAATGAAGAGCTCAAGGATATGGACAAGAAAAAGCAGGTAGAGCAGCTGTTTGGCGCTGGAGTGGGCGAGGCAGAGTTTTCGCGGTTTGTGCAGTTGGCGCGGCAGATTACGGACTTTGGCGCGGAAGAGGAAGACGAAGCAGGCGACCAGCGAATGGACGTTGACGAGGGCGGCATTGCGGTGGTTTTCGGCGGCAGCGATGACGAAGATGAGCAGGCATTGGGCGGCGAAAGCGGGCCTACCGCCCACGTAGTTGACGAGGAAAGCAGCGATGAAAGTAGCGACGATGACCAGGTCGGCCCAGCAGTGCCGCCGATGGGCGCTCGTGAAGATGCGGCCGAATCAGATGCCAGCACAGAGGCAGGCGACGACGAGGCCGGTGGGTACCGCACAGTAATTCATGGGTTTGGCGAGAAAAACGCAAAGCAGCTGAATCGGCGCAACGAAGAGCGCGCCAAAGCAGCAGCGGCAGCCCAAACAACTACGACCAGCTTTGGCGCAGACACGAGAAACGAGCCAGACACAGACATGTCGAAAGACGAGGCAAAGCTGGTGGCGCGCAACATTGATGCGTTCTGGCTGCAGCGGCAAGTCGGCAAGCACTACACAGAACCGACGGTTGTGCAGGAGAAGACACGGGAGGCCACTCGGTTGCTGTCGAGCCGGAAGCTGGCACTGGGCGAGGTGGAGAACGAGCTGGCCGAGTTGTTTGAGTACGACCATTTTGACACTGTGCAGTTGCTGGCCAGCAACCGCGACATGATTGTGTGGAGCATGCGGATTGCCCGCGCCGAGTCGGAGGGCGATGAGGAGCAAGTGCGCATTGTTGAAGAGGAGATGCGCGAGCTTGGATTGGAGTGGATTATAGCAGCGCGCAACGGCGAAGCGGCAGTGCAGGGCAAAGCTAGGGAGAGTGTTGGAGCGATAAGCTCGGCAGCCCCTGAAGCAGGAGCCAAGGAGTTTGTGCCCAAGCATGAGCTTGATCTGTCAGAGCTGGCGTTTGCGCAGGGCGGGCGACTTATGACGAATGAAAAGTGGGTGCCGCCCAAAGGCGCGGTCAAAACAGTGATGTCCGGCTACGAGGAAATCCGCGTGCCAGCACCCGAAAAGCTGCCTCCGCCAGGCAAAGACGACGCACTAGTTGAGCTCAGCAAACTTCCTTCCTGGACCCATGCAGCGTTTAAAAATGTGACGGAGCTGAACCGTGTGCAGAGCCGAGTATACCCAGCAGCGTTCAATTCTGATGAGAACATGCTTGTTTGCGCACCAACCGGCGCCGGTAAAACAAACTGTGCGGCGCTGGCCATGTTGCGGACGATTGGACAGTTCCGGGACGCAGAGACAGGACGGATTGACGTGGATGCGTTCAAGATGGTGTATATTGCACCAATGAAAGCGCTGGTGTCCGAAATGGCCGGAGCGTTTGCGCAGCGGCTGCAGCCATTGGGGCTGCGAGTGGCCGAGCTGACCGGAGACTCGCAGCTCACGCGGCAGCAGATCGGCGAGACGCAGTTGATTGTCACGACACCAGAGAAATGGGACGTGGTTACACGCAAAGGCGGGGTTGGCAGTTACACGTCGCTCGTGCGGCTGGTTATCATTGACGAAGTGCATTTGCTGCACGACACACGAGGAGCTGTGCTCGAGGCTCTTGTATGTCGGCTGTTGCGCACACAAGAGCAGACTCAGGAGCGTGTGCGCCTCGTCGGGTTATCAGCAACGCTGCCTAACTACGAAGACGTGGCGACTTTTTTGCGAGCACCCCGCGACCACGTATTCTACTTTGACGGGCGGTACCGACCATGTCCGCTGCAACAAGAGTTTATCGGGATAACCGAGAAGAAGCCGTTGCGACGTTTGGAACGTATGGACCAAGTGTGTTACGAGAAGGCCAAGCGGTATGCGGCGGGAAGTCAAGTGCTTGTGTTTGTGCATTCGCGGAAAGACACAGTCAAGACAGCGCGGCGGTTGCGCGATATGGCGATTGCTGAGGCGACGGCGTTTGTGACGGCAGGCAGTGCAACAGCTGAAGTATTGCGCGACGAGGCAGAAGCGACTCGAGATGCAGGGTTGGCCGACATTCTGCCGTTTGGCATTGCTTGTCATCACGCAGGAATGGCGCGCACGGATCGGCAGCTGGTCGAAGACTTGTTTTCCGACGGTCACATTCGCATTCTCGTGTCGACCGCAACTTTGGCGTGGGGCGTGAACCTGCCTGCACACGCAGTGATTATCAAGGGCACGCAAGTATACAGCCCCGACAAGGGCGCGTGGACCGAGCTGTCGCCGCAAGACGTGTTGCAGATGCTTGGACGTGCCGGACGCCCGCAGTTTGACACGCATGGCGAGGGCGTTATTATCACACAGCATAGCGAGCTGCGGTACTATTTGTCGTTGCTGAGCCAGCAGCTGCCCATCGAGTCGCAGTTGGTGGCTCGACTGGCCGACTCACTCAACGCAGAAATAGCGCTGGGCAGCGTGCGGTCGCGCGACGACGCCGTCGAGTGGCTGGGATACACGTATTTGTACGTTCGGATGTTGCGCAGCCCGCACGTGTATGGCGTAGATCGGTCCGAATTAGATTCGGATCCAGGGCTGCACATGCAGCGAGCGGCATTGGCGCATGCGGCGGCGGTGGAACTGGAGCGCAGCTCGATGGTACGGTACGACCGGCGCACAGGCCGGTTTACGGCGACCGAGCTGGGCCGAGTGGCCGCGCACTACTATGTGAGCCACGGCTCAATGGCCGTGTATCAACAAGAACTGCGTTCCGACGCCAGTGACATCGACTTGCTGCGCGTGTTTGCTCAATCAAGCGAGTTCCGGCTAATTCCCGTTCGCGCCGACGAACGTGTGGAGCTGGCGCGACTGGCCGAGCGCGTTCCGGTGCCTATGCGCGATTCGGGCACAGCGGCCGCCAAAGTCAGCGTGTTGTTGCAAGCACATGTGTCACGGTTGGGATTATCTGGCCTTGCATTGGCGGCAGACATGGTGTATGTGACGCAATCGGCCGGACGTATTTTCCGCGCGTTGTTCGAGCTGTGTGTGCGGCGCGGGTGGGCGCGAGCTGCACGGCGGGCACTGGGCTGGTGCAAGCAAGTTGAGCGCCGCATGTGGCTGGCCATGTCGCCGTTGCGCCAACTGGACTGTCCTCCAGACTTGTTGCGAGCGGTCGAGCGCAAGCCGTTGGCGTGGTCGCGGTACTTGGACCTGACCGAACCCGAACTGTCCGAACTGGTCGGCTCGGCTCGAGCCGGTCGTGCTCTCCACCGGCTTGTGCACATTGTGCCGCGACTCGACGTGCGCGCCAGCGTGCAGCCGCTGACACGGTCGTTGTTGCGCGTGGAGCTACGACTCACGCCCGATTTTGTGTGGACGGACGCCGTGCACGGTGCAGCCGAGTTGTTCTGGATTACTGTTGAGGATGCTGATGGCGAGCAGCTGCTGCACACCGAGCAGTTTGTGCTCAAGCGCGCATATGCCAGTGCGGAACACGTTACAGAGTTTACGTGTGCGCTGACTGATCCGCTGCCGCCGCACTGTTTTGTATGTGTGACGAGTGACCGGTGGATCGGCGCCGAAACGCGCTTGGCCGTGTCGTTCCGGCACTTGCAATTGCCTGCCCGTACCCTGCCGCCAACCGAGCTTCTGGACATGCAGCCCTTGCCCTTATCTGAGCTTCGCAACCCAAAGTTCGAGCACATATACTCTGCCTCTGACTCTCCGCTCCACACATTTAACGCCATTCAGACGCAAACGTTCCATGCTTTGTACCGCACCGACGATAGCACACTTGTGGCTGCATCGCCGAGCAGCGGCAAAACGCTGTGTGCCGAGCTTGCTTTGCTTCGGTTCTTTGCACACGAAGCTGCACGGGCCAATGAAGAGGGCGACGAGTATGTGCGGCACCGTGCGGTGTACGTGGCGCCGTTTGCTGCGCTGGTGCGGGCTCGGGCTCGCGATTGGCGGCACCGATTAGGTGCACTACAGGGCGGAAAGACGTTTGCGGTGTTGTCGGGCGACACAAGCGCAGACTTGAAACGAATTGAGAACGCACATGTTGTGTTGACCACGCCGAGTGCGTGGGATGCGCTGAGTCGACGGTGGCGGCAGCGCCAGCGTCACGGTGTGCGCAACATTGGGCTGTTTATTGCCGATGAGCTGCACTGGGCAGGCGGAGCCGGGCTGGGCGCAGTCGACGACGGCGTGCGTAGCTCCAACACAGACGACGGAGATGATGCGGGCGCTGATGCAGTGGGCGACCAATTGGCTGCTACGTTTGAAGTGGTGGTGAGCCGTGTGCGGTACATGGCAGCGCAGCTCGAGCGGCCCATCCGCATTGTTGCGCTCTCCGTTCCACTGGCCAACGCCCGCGACGTTGCTGCATGGATTGGCGCGCCCTCGTCCAGCGTCTTCAACTTCCATCCGGCCGTCCGTGCGGTGCCACTTGAGATTCATATCCAAACATCCAATATTGCGCATTTTGCCTCCCGCATGGCATCGCTTGTTGCGCCCACGTATCGCGCAATCTGCGGCGATCCAGCAGGTGCCAAACGACCAACCGCAAGCGATGCGATGGATGTTGATATTGGCGAGCATGAGAAACAGCCAGCCATTGTGTTTGTGTCGAGTCGGCGTCAGTGCCGCGTAGTTGCAGGCGATTTGCTAACGTGTGCAGCGGCGGATGGCGAGCCATCAAGGTTCCTGCGGGCTGACTCGGCTCAGATTGAGCAGGATGTGCAGAATGTAAGTGACCGTGCATTGCGTGAGTTCCTCGTGTATGGTGTGGGATACTTGCACGATGCGCTGTCGCCATCGGACCGACAAACAGTACTTGATCTGTTTGTTTCCGGAGCCATCCAAGTACTGGTGGCCAGCCGCGAATCATGCTGGACTTTGGACGCAGTACACGCGCATACCGTGGTAATCATGGGCGCCGAGCGGTACCATGGGCGCGAGCACCGGTACACAGACTACGCAATCCCCGATGTGCTGCAAATGATGGGCCGTGCATCCCGTGCTGGTCCTTCCGGCCACGCCCTATGTGTGCTGATGTGCCTGGGCAACAAACGCGAATTTTACAAAAAGTTCTTGTACGAGCCCCTGCCCCTCGAGTCGCGCTTGGACAGCCAACTGCACGATGCGATGAACAGCGAAGTGGCAGCCAAAACCATCACGAGCAAACAAGACGCTGTGGACTATTTGACGTGGACGCTTATGTACCGGCGGCTTGTGCAGAACCCAAACTACTATGGATTGCAAGGTACGACGCATGAGCATTTGTCAGATTATTTGTCGGAGCTCATCGAGTCGACGCTGGGCGATTTGGCCGCTGCCAAATGCGTGACCATCGACGAAGACGAATTGGACGTTGCGTCCACCAACTTGGGCTTGGTTTCGGCGTATTACCAGATTCGGTACTTGACCGTGGAAATGTTCTCGCTGTCTCTGTCATCCAAAACCAAACTGCGCGGCGTGCTGGACATTGTGTCTGCTGCCGATGAGTTTGAGTCTTTGCCCATTCGCCACCGCGAGTCCTCTGTGTTGTCGCGTCTGGCCAACCGCGTGCCCGTACCTCTACCTGGCACGGACAATGAAGACACAAAGTGGACGTCGCCCCGCGTGCGCACGCATTTGTTGCTGCAAGCGCATTTCTCGCGGCTGACACTTCCGGCTGATTTGGCGGCCGACCAGATGTGGGTGCTGGCCCGGGTAGCTCCACTGCTGCAAGCCATGGTCGACGTGGCTGCATCTATGGGCTGGATGCAGCCAGCACTGGCTGCCATGGAATTGGCGCAAATGACCGTGCAGGCGGTGTGGGAGGGCCGCGACCCTCTTGTTAAGCAAGTGCCGCACTTGGGCTCGTCTGCCATGTTGCCCACATGCCACAACATGAACGTCGAAACCGTGTTTGACGTCATTGACATGGAAGACACAGCACGTGAAGCGTTGCTCAAAGGCATGCCGGCCCGGCATGTGGCCGACATTGCTGCATATGTTAACCGGTACCCGAACATTGAGGTCGAGCACGAGATTACAGATGCGGATCAGATCACGGCAGGTGAATTGGTGGCCATTCGTGTGTCGCTGGACCGCGACTGGGACGACGACAGCAATGATGTGCCGGGGCCGGTTATTGCTCCGTTCTTCCCGTACTCGCGCGGCGAGGGCTGGTGGCTCGTTGTCGGTGACCCGCGGACGCAAACGTTGCTGGTCGTCAAGCGCATTAGCGTCGGTCGTCGGTTGGACACGGTTGTGGAGTTTGCTGCGCCGGAGCGCGAGGGCGCGTGCAAGTTGAAAATGTTCCTCATGTGTGATGCGTATTTGGGATGTGATCAGGAGTTTGACTTGGAGATTAACGTGTTGCCGGCGGATGACTCGGCGAGCGAGATGGACGAGGACTAGTCAGTATTTTTGGTTCTTTATTCCCCATAAATGCTGTGGCTGCACATGCACGTATTTACATTTTCTGGCTGTGTAGTTTGTCGTGCTGTTTCTATAAACAAACAATAGACACTACTTTTTATATACTCTGCCCATGATTCCGGTCCGCCAGATCCTGTCTCCCGACGACCTCGAGCGCTATCTCGAGTCGCCGGCCTGCACCGAGCTTGTCGGCTTCATCACCGCCCTAAACGACGCGATCATCGGTGTCAAAACAACCGATTCCATTGAAGATAGCCCAGTTGTACAAAACCTACTGAAGCTGCTCGACAAAATCAAGCAGACCAACGATGACACGCCGCCGCTCGACACCAAAAGCCGGTTTGGCAACCCTGCGTTCCGCGACTTTTACAATACATGCGAACGCGAGCTGCCCATGTGGCTGGCCGATATTGTGCCCACGGAACATGTCGAGCAAGTATCCACCTATTTGTGCGAAAGCTTTGGCAACTGCCGGCGCATCGACTACGGGACAGGTCATGAGCTGAACTTTGTAGCGTTCTTGCTATGTCTGCACAAGCTCAAAATCATCGCCCAAAGCGATTTCCCAGCGTTGGTCATCCACGTCTTTTACAAGTACATCTCGGTGATGCGCGGATTGCAAATGACATACTGGCTCGAGCCCGCCGGGTCACAAGGCGTATGGGGACTGGACGACTTTCACTTTCTGCCCTTTCTGTTCGGCTCTGGGCAACTGCGCACCCACAAGCACTTGAAACCAAAGTCGATCCACAACCAAGAGATTTTGGATGAATTTTCTCGCGACTATATGTACTTTGAGTGCGTGCGGTTCGTTATGAGCATAAAAACGGGGTCGTTGCGCTGGCATTCGCCGATGATTGATGATATAAGCGGGGCAAAGTCGTGGGAGAAGGTCAATTTGGGGCTGTTCAAGATGTTTCGCGTGGAAGTCATTGGCAAACTGCCGATTATGCAGCACTTTATGTTTGGCACACTCATCGAGTTTGCGGGCAGTGCTCCTGAGCAGGCGAGCAATTGCGACGATGGGTGTGGCGACCATGCGCATGTGTTTGCGTTTGGACAAGAGTTTCCCGATTGCTGTGGGATCAAAGTCCCGTCGGCGGCAGCGGCGGCGGCTGTGCAGTCTGACGGCAGCTTGGCGAAACCCCGCGATGTGTTTACGCGGCCCATTCCATTTGATTAAGCGTTAACTTTGCTTTCTTAAATCAAATACATGGTATGATTTCGGGGATTTTTTGTGTGGTAATTAAGCGTGGCTGAAAGTAATATCAATATTGTGGCAGTATAGACAAAATGGCGGCAAACGCATCAGGTTCCTTTACTTGCTTTGATTATTTCGTATATTAGAGTTATAAGAACCCTTAGCCTAAAGTGTAAGCCATTATATTAGTTTGATGAACGGGGCTGGAGGAAACTCGACACGACTTTTATTCGATAACGACGATGACTATGATGACGGAACACCCCTTTGTAGCATTATGTTTTCCATAACCACGCTCATTCTCGTGCTCGTGCTCTTCAAGGTAATATACGAGCGATGGGTAACGCCTCTGTCGCAAGTTCCCGGTCAGTTCATAAACTCCATATCAGGGCTGCCCATGCGGTACCATATGGTGCGCGGCACACTGCCTGAAGAGCTGTTGCGGTTGCACAAAAAATACGGGCCCATCGTCCGTGTATCTCCGCAGCGCGTATCGGTCAGCGACCTGACGATGGTCAAGCAAGTATTGGGCTCGCACGCGTATGCAAAATCGCAGTCGTACGAGATGCCACGCGGAACCGAGCCCAACGTATTCTCTACGCGGTCGCCTGAGCTCAGCACCGAGCGACGCAAACAGCTGGGGCCAAGCTTCTCCCACAAACACCTGCACGGCATGGAGCCTCGAGTGCTTGAATGCGGCGTACACAACGTTCAGCGTAAAATTGACGATATGATTGCTCGCTCAGGGTCGTCGAGCATCGTTGTGCCGTATTACACGTGGTTCTCCCTTATTGCCCTCGACGTAATTGGTGCCCTTGGCTTTGGCCAATCGTTCCGTGCCCTGGACACTGAAGCTCACGAGCTCATCCCCCTCCTAACGCGCATTCGTGTGTTCAACTATTTTGCCCTGGCCTTTCCCTGGCTCAAACACATTGCGTCTTTGTTGGGCCCTCGTCTTACCACGCTGGCCAAGCTCAAGGCGTTCGGGCAGTCGGCGATTGACTCGCGGCGTGCTGACCCTGTGCCGACGGTGGATTTGCTGCAAAAGATGTTGGATGCGGGACGGGAGGACGGCAGTAGACGGCAAGTGCTGAGCGACGACGAGATGGTGTCGGAGACTATTTTGCACCTTGTTGCGGGCGTTGACACGACGTCCGCCGGGATGACGTGGACACTGGCCCTGTTGCTCCACAACCCGCACATACACGCGCGTCTTGTGTCGGACATCCGACGCCATTTCCCTGCAGGGTCCACGCACGTGATCACATACGACGAGTGCCGCCAAAAGCTGCCGTACCTGGGAGCAGTCATCAGCGAGTCTCTACGAGTGCTGAGCCCAGCACCCAGCATGCTGCCGCGTGTGGTACCTGCGGGCGGACTGCGGCTGGGCGGATACGTGCTGCCTGCTGGCTCTCTCGTGTGTCCGTCAATTATGCCTGCACACATGAACCCTGCTGCGTTCCCCGACCCCACGTTGTTCAACCCCGATCGGTTTATGAACGAGGGTGCAGAGAAATCCAACATGCTCGCGTTCTCCACAGGTGTGCGAGCCTGTTTGGGCCGCAACCTGGCCCTGCTCGAAATGCACGTTGTGCTGGCCAATTTGCTGCGCTCGTACGACATCCAGCTGCCAACAGACGTGGCTGGCAATGCAGTTAGCATAGGGAGTACCACGACGGTGAACTTTGATGACAAGTGCCACAGCGCCGGTGTCGTGCCCAACATTCCGCGCAAAACACAAATGGCAATGACGCCCGCCAACCCAGACCGAGACTGCCGGGTTCTCATTACTCGCGCAACCAGCACTGTTTAATGATAATACAAAAATACACAGCATTAAGCTAGAGGAATGTCGTCCAGCTGCTTTACCAGCCACGGCTGGTGAATATCCGATGTTGAGCAATACACAAGATGCTCGCACATCCCCAGCTGGGCAAACTTTGAGCAAAAGCACACGCCATAGTGCGTGTCAACGACTGTGGCAGTCTGTTTGCCCTGCATGCATGTGAGGTGAGGACCAAGCGGCACCAACGTCACGTCGGCCACGCCAGGAACAGGCGACTTTCCGCCGCACTCTGCAGAATCCATATTGTGCACGGCAGCCGGAGCGTCGCCTTGCGCATCGACTGCTTCTTCCACGCCAGGCGTCAGCACCGACACCAAAAAATATATCACCGAGTCGACGCGACTTGTGTCGGGGCGGGCCAACATGGTCGACCACAACAAGTACCGCCACTGCGAGATGGCTGCTGAGCTGCGGTTGAACGCACCCATTTGCTCGTACGTTTTAGGCGACCATTCTTTTTCCTGCTTGAGCAAATACTCGGTCTCTTTGTATAGCATGGGCGTGGCCCGTACCGCTGCGATCGCCTTGGAAAAATCGTCTCCGATATCCTGAATTGCCCGCACTACCGTTGGCCCGTACATTAGACCGCCCGACCGCTGTAATGCTAGCGCTTTGAGTTCCTGGTCAATGTAGTATTTTGCGTACCGTACGTCCCATGTATGGAACACGGCCTCGATGGATATCATTGCTTTGAGCGAGTTGACAAATATGACTTTGCGCCCCAAGTCTCCGGACCGATTCACTATAGCTTCGAGCCAGTCGGCCACCAGCCGCACCGACGTCCCCGTCGTCACCAAATACGACACCGGCACACATTGTCCATTACGCTCGAAAAACAGCGTCCACAACTGAAAGCCGTCGTTGTCGCATCGATACGATGCGTCCAGGTAGCACGCCTCCGTAGTGCTGTTTAGAAAGAACTCCCACATGCGCTGCTGGAACGGCGACCAGAATCCAACCGCAATCTGGTACACGCCCGCTTTGGAGTGGAATTTAGCGTTCTGCGGCCGCGGTACCCGCATCCCGCGCTCGTAGAACATCAGGTTGTCGTTGCCAATTATGTTCGCCCAGTTATCGATCGAAAACTGGGACGATGCGTCGAGCTTCCACTTTTTTTGGCACGCCTATTGATTATGACTCGGGTTTAGCTGCGCAAATGCACGGTAATACGTGGATTTAACATTACTTACCGCTCGTTGCAGCATGCGGTAGCATATTGGGTTTATAAACACTTTTTGCGTGCCATACGGGATCACGCTAATCAGCTCTAGCTCATTTGCTACATTTATCAAGCCAGTTAACAGCACAGCCAAATGATCAGTATCAGGCAAATATACATCATACTTTTGGTTTGTGCAAGCAAAAAATGTGCCTGTAAGAATACAAAATATAAAACCAAAACTTACCATTGTTGCTTTTGGGTGCTACAAACCGAGGCAAATCCCTGCGGCTCGCCACATACGCATGGTCTTCAAAGTAATACAGCGTCACAGACCGCAGTTTAGGCACTTTGAGCAGCAAACTTAACGGCATAGGCTGGGTGACCAGCGGCAATGACAGCTGCCACATGCCGTCCGTTGCGACATCAGGGTTCTCTGTATTCTCGTGCACATGTGTGTTAACCCCACCACACGTCACTTTTCCTCGTGCATTCTCGCACGTCTCAATGTGGAACGGACACAGTCCAGGGACAACCACCTTGTACCCGCCTTCTTGCTTACCCGCATCCTTTCCTATATTGTCAACCAGCCCCAACACCCAGTCGTCGGCAAAGTGCACAACCACGCTTTGTCCTTGTTGCTGGCACCACAGTAGCGACGTTTTTAACTCCAAATTGTCGTTGTGGACTGAGCTGTCCGAATCGCTAGGCAGTGTGTATCGATGCGGCAACTTTGACAAAGGCGCAGGACGGTATGGGTGGTGTGGGTAGTGGTGCGGGCGTGGCGTGAATGGTCGTGTGTATGGACGCCCTCGTTTGGACATTCTGGCGAGCTGGATCCCACCACGAGTCGATGGCCACGGGCTATGGGGCCGCCCGGGGCTGTTGTCCGACCACTGGTGACTACCATACCCGCCCCTCGGATTAGAATACGACTTTGGCATCTGTGAGCTCCAATTAGCAAGAATAAAAATAGTTTGTAGACGAAGAGTGGCTCTTTCCGTCAGTACAAATCATAGGCAGATCAAAAATATCAAAAATATCAATTCAGATCAACAAAATCACAAGCGCGTTTTTTGTACGCGTGAGGCAAACGTATTGGATAGACACCGCAGCCAAAACTCTTTATTTTCTCTTGTTCTCCTCACAACATTTTTTATTTATTGACAATATGAGCAAGGAAGCTGACCGCCCGGATCTCAAGCTTGACACGTCAACCGAACAAGGCTTCTGCCGGTTCTTCCGGGGACTGGACGAGCGTGCAAACACGATCCGACTGTTCGAGCGATCGAACGGCGACTACTACAGCGTGCACGGCAGCAACGCCGAGTACGTGGCACACGCTGTGTACAAGACCTCGACAGTGATAAAGTACCTGGGCGGCTCGGCATCTACAGGACTTGCGAGCTGTACGATGTCTCGAGTGGTTGCGGAAAACTTTATGCGCGACGCACTCTTAAAGCACCAGCTGCGGCTGGAAATCATGGAGCCGCTGGACAGCAAGCAAGGCAGCTGGAAAGTCGCGCGCACAGCGTCGCCTGGCAACTTGCAAGAGGTCGACGAGCTCTTGTTTGCCAACTCGGATATGGTCACCGTGCCTTTGGTTATGGCCGTAACTTTTGTGCAGTCGGTTGACCAGATGCACGTGGGCGTTGCGTTTGCTGACCCGGCGCAACGCTCGTTTGGCGTGTGCGAGTTTATCGACAACGATGTGTTTTCAAACCTCGAGGCACTTGTTATCCAGCTGGGCGTGCGCGAGTGTTTGGTGAAGCAAGAGCCTGCAAATAAACAGATGCAGCAAAGGACGCTGACCGACACGCTTGAGCGCTGCGGCGTTGTGGTGACCGAGTGTGCACGCTCGTTGTTCTCCGCCGACATTGAGCAGGACTTGGGCCGGCTGGCCAAGACCACGGTCCCTGTGCCCAGCCTGCCCGAGCTTGATCTCAAGGCCGCAATGGCCTCGCTGTCTGCAATCATCCAGTACCTGAACCTCCTATCCGATGAGAGCAACTTTGGCGCATTTTCTCTTTCCACACACAGTCTGTCGCAGTTTATGAAGCTCGACGCGTCCGCCGTGCAGGCGCTGAACCTATTGCCATCGTTGCACGACGGCGCGAGCAAAACTATGAGTCTGCTTGGCCTGTTGAACCACTGCAAGACGTCGCAGGGCAAGCGGCTGTTGGCGCAATGGCTCAAACAGCCGTTGCTGGATGTGGACAGTATTGAAGAGCGGCTGTCGCTGGTCGAGCTCTTTTTCAACGACGCCGAGTCGCGCGACACCATACGTGCTGCGCACTTGCGCTCAATGCCTGACTTTAAGCGTCTGTCCAACCGCTTCCAGCGCGGCTTTGCCACCTTGCAGGACACTGTGCGTGTGTACCAAGTCATTATTGCGCTCCCCGCATTGTGCGACGCCCTGTCTGCATGCAGCGACTCCCAGACCCTTATCGACAAGCACTATTTGCAAGAAATGCTGAAGATCACCGATGATCTGGCCGAGTTCCGCTCGCTGGTCGAAACCACAGTGGATCTGAGCATGGCCGACACGCACGAGTTTATGCTGCGCGCAGACTTTGACGACGGGCTGCAGGAAACCATGGCACAGATGGACGCCGAGATGCGCAATATATCTGCCGAGCACGAGCGCGCAAGCCAAGACCTGGATCTGGAAGCAAACAAACGGCTCAAGCTGGAAAAGCACACGACGTTTGGCCACTGCTTGCGTGTGTCGCGCACAGACGGTGCACGGCTGCGGGGCAAAAACACCCGGTACTTTGAGCTGTCGACGCTCAAAACTGGCGTGTTCTTTACGACGCCCACGCTGCGTGAAGCCAGCCGCTCGTACCGAGCATTGTCGGACTCGTACACACGAGCGCAATCGTCGCTGGTCAAGGAAGTCATCAAAGTCGCAGCGTCGTACTCGCCAGTTCTTGAGCGGCTGAACACGGTGGTTGCGCACCTCGACGTCATTCTGAGCTTTGCCGAAGCGTCAAATATGGCGCCTGTTCCGTACACACGGCCCGTGCTCACTCTCCACGGCGATGTGCGCTTGGTAGCTGCCCGCCATCCGTGCTTGGAAGTCCAAGAGGGCGTCAACTTTATTGCCAACGACGTGGAGATGACTCGAGATGGCTCGAACTTTGTTATTATTACTGGCCCGAACATGGGCGGCAAGTCTACGTATATACGTCAAATCGGCGTCATTGCGCTTATGGCCCAAGTCGGCTGCTTTGTGCCGTGCGACTCGGCCCAGCTGCCCCTGTTCGACTGCATTCTGGCGCGTGTGGGTGCCGGCGATGCTCAGCTAAAAGGCGTATCGACGTTTATGGCCGAGATGCTCGAGACCGCGTCCATTCTGAAAACTGCCACCGACCAGTCACTCGTCATTATCGATGAACTTGGCCGCGGCACAAGCACATACGACGGGTTTGGCCTTGCCTGGGCTATTTCAGAACACATTGTCAAGGAGATAAAGTGCAAATGCCTGTTTGCCACTCACTTTCACGAGCTAACTGAGCTCGAGGCTATTTATCCCAGTGTCGATAACCGCCATGTAATGGCCCGTATTACATCTACGGGCACAGCAGCTGCCGGTCGGCGCGACTTGACTCTGTTGTACAAGATTGGATCGGGCGTGTGCGACCAGAGCTTTGGCATACATGTCGCTGAGCTGGCAAACTTTCCCGAGTCTATTGTTCGTTTGGCCAAGCGCAAGGTTGAAGAGCTAGAAGATTTCGGTTCATCTAAATTGCCAGAGACTGAGATGGATGTTGATAACGCAGAGTTTCCAAAGGAACTGATGGCCCGTGGGTCCAAGCTTATCGAGCGGTTTTTGAGCGAGTTTACCAATACGCCGGATCTCGCTGAAATGGATGCTGATCGAGTTTCAAAGCGGGTCAAGGAACTAAAGGACAAATACGAGTCCGATATTGCGTCCAACGCGTGGGTTCAACACGTCATTGCCACGCTCTAAAACTCTTTAGTCAACATACCGTTAAACTATAAAATTGTCATTATTATCTGTCTAAAATGTGCTAACATCGCTGCTGTCAGTAGAACCATAGCTCAGTGGCGCGCTTTGGTACCGTACCTGCGCCTCAATGTCTTGCGGGTCGTACCGGTCTGTATAAAGTACAAAATGCTGGGCCATAAACACCAAATCAAACCCAATGCTCGCCAATCCCATGCCAAACTTTACCGGATTGCCCAACGCCTCCGTCACATTGCCCGACCGCACTGCATCAAGAATAAGCTGGGCAAATGACAATGTACCGCCAGTAAAGTCCAACATTATGTTGTGGATCGACCACCCAATTGTGGACTTTCGCTCATAGTTGAGCCACGCTTGCGGAACGTACTTTATTATGCTGCATCCGAGCTTTATAAACGACAACAAATATACGGTGTTGTACACTGACGAGAATATCATCGACAAGCATAAGCTTCCTAACGTTCCGAAGAAAAATACACGAGCTGTTCGCGATGAGCTCTGTGCTGGCGCCCGCTACATTTCACAAACCAAACATGTGTAGTTTCAAAGCCTCATTTAACATAATACATCCCGTTCTCTCTACACGTCACAATATAAAATAAACATTGCTTACCTTGTAGTAGAACGATTGGGCAAATGTAACCAGACTTAAGACCAATGCATGATACGAGAAAAACAAGTCGTTGAATCGCACCAGATTCTCATGTCCGTCGTTTCGCCGCGCATACTCGTCTCCAATATGCTTGTTAAAGAAAAACGCAGTGTTGAACAGCGCATAACACGAGAACCCGTACACATTGTACACTAAAAAGTCAATCGAAAGCCCCTCGACGCTACAATATAAATTACATATTAATATGGAGTTTACGCACCAAGAGTGCAGTATCAAAGGCTAAGCGTACCTTTTGCGCTTGTAGTTTAGAAATATTTGCGGGTAAAAGCTGATCGACCAGGCTGCAAAGTACGTCTACATTAATCAAACAATGAGGTTCAGCAAACCCCATGATGCTGCAAGTGCACGGGTCAAGCTATTGTTAGTCCTATGCTGAAGTATGCCAGCGGCTGCATAATACCAGTGAGAAAAAACAAGTCACCGCATAGTAACTAGCTTTTGCAACAGCTAGAGTTGCCAAAGTATAAGCCCATTCTTGTTCAGTTATGTGACCGTACCCAACCGAGAAGTGAAGATATTGCGTCGCCGGTCGACCCGGACAATAGCACCGAGTCCATCATAATAGTCGCGACAGAAGAAGCAAACGCTCTATGTAAGTCTAAGTAAACAGAAAGCAACAAAAACCCCACTTGTACGACAGTTTCATAAAATAAAAAGTAAAATGGAAGCGCAGTAGAGAGGTGGAAAAAGGTCGGAGTAGCAAGCTGTTTTTGTCATCAAAGGCGTCATTGCTTTTGATGCTCATTGGGCAGCACGCACTGCAATTAATGAAAAAAGAATTGGCCATCTTCGCTATGGTGGGCACGCGCACAGATACACACACAAGTGCCACGTGCTGATTTGGTGGTAAATTAGATCAAGTGGGTTCATTTACACCAGAGCAAAATCGCAATGAAGCCTCTTTTTTGTGAGATAGTATTAAATAGTCAATCACTCTTTCACTGGGCAAATATACTACTGTTGCGGGAGCCTTGGCCAGGGAGCTGACCCGGCCAACACCCGGCTGGGCCAGCAGCAGGGACGGGAGCCCTGCAGCCAGTGATTACCTGCTCACAGATGGACCTGTCTTGGAAATCATGGTTCTTCGGAAATTGATGTGTTGTGATGACACCAGTTTTAGTCCAATTATAACAAGCGCGCAAGCAACTGCGAATGCGCACAAAGGGCAAGATGACGGCGACAATAGCAACAGGAGCAGTGGCGGTCCTCGCTGTTGCACATTTAAATATCTAAAGGTTTCTCCAGAATTGTTTGAAATCTTTACTAATAAATCTTTCATACTATTACTTTGGCTGCACTCTTATTGCCGCCCTCTTTGGTTTGACTTTCTGTGGCTGTGTTTCATTTAAACACCGCCCATTTGCAACACGCTCAAGGCTGAAGTAAAATTGTGAGCGCCGGGTTATAAATGCCGGTTTTTGTTTCAAAGCGCAAATGCTTAGTTAAAAGTCAATATTGATAATGTTACAAATTGTTTGCGCTTAATCAATAAATTGCAAAGAAAATAGTGTAATCGTGACCTGGTTAACGCTCAAACTTCTCTTGGTTTCGTTTTATTACTCCAACTGTTCATTTTCAAAAACAAAAAATCAATGGTAAAAACTAGTTGAAGCGGCGCCTACTTGCAGGCTTTTTTCCGGCTCCTCTGGGAGTACTTGTAGAGGCAGTTCTTTTTGCAGGACTTTGGGCCGAGCTAGCATCGGTGTTTTCCTTGCCACTATCCGAAGAAGCCTGATTCCTAAGAAAATTAGCATATTCTGCCCGGGTCTTGAAAGACATTCGAGTGGCCCTCTTCTTTTTGCCCCTTGGAGTCTTCGTGTTGCTTGGAGTCTCCACGATGCTTGCAGTCTTCACGATGCGTGTAGTCTCCACGATGCTTGTAGTCTCCACGATGCGTGTAGTCTCCACGATGCTTGTAGTCTCCGCATAGCTTGAAGTATCCATATTGCATGCAGTCTGTATGTTTGCTGGCAACATACTCTCATCAAGCAGCTGACTGCCGCTCATCTCCAGATCGCTGCAGCTTTTAGTCAAGAGTATTTGCGTATCCATAAATTTGCTGGCCATATCCAGATCAATCTCTCTTGCATAGTTGGAATCGGCCAGCATTTGTCCACCAATGTATCGGCCATTGTGCATAAATAATGTTTGATACATCGAGTCGAATACCTGAGCAATGACATCTGGGCAGTCGCGAATGCCAAAGTTCTCGAGGTACAAATTTTTCGTCGACAAACAGCCAACCCGTATCGCCGCAGTTTCCTCGTTCCCAACGCGCCGAAACCCCAATGGAAGTTTATCACACTTTGGACCAATTGAGCCTTGGAACTTTGCAAGCGTGTAAAGTCCAACAAAGAAAAGCGACTCCAGATCGTGTATCAGACTGCGCTCCGTACTCCCCATGAGCATCTGCACACTCATAAACAAATTGGTCCCTGTCAACGAATCATGCTGGCGTTCCTCCATACTGGCTGCTTCGTTGTCAAAGGCAAACAGCCTTTCGATCTCATCCAGGTTTGGGATGTCTATGTCGGATCGAGCACGAGAGTATCCCCAGTCAATCAGTCGAGCCTGGCCACCCTTAATCGCGATGTTGCCAGCAGATATGTCCCGGTGAAGGACGCCCGCAGCATAAGCCTTCGCAAGGCACTCGGAAACGTGCTTGATTGACTTTGCCAGTGTCGCCGAAAATTGCTCAGCCTTTGTGCCCACATTTCGGCACCGTATAGCATACGTATCAATCGGAATGCCGCAATCCTCAAGCACCAGAAATTCCAAGCGGTATCCAAACGAATTTTTGACCAAAACACCGCTCAGATATACTTCCGGAATATAGCCATTGCAGGCTTCGCTAATCATCATATATCCAGCGCCCTCGGGGTAGCAATAAGTCGGCGTCCAGGTCAGCTTGAGAATGACTGGGCGGTCTGCAAATTTAGATCGATACATGTACGATGTTCGTCTGAAGATCTTGACAGGGCGGTCAATGCGCTCATCAAGCCGTACCATGTTGTTGGCATTATAATCTGCCGTTCGCACCATCCGCGTTACGTCCGAGCCGGTTACAAACTGCAGTCTTTGTTTGTTGTTTGTAACGTTGCATATGTGGCCAAATGAACTTGTAGAAAGTGTCAAAATGAACCATATACGCTGTAGGGTCTTTGCTATTTTTGCACTGCCGATGACCTGAGACTTGACTTGGCGTACACATATTGGTCCCAGCTCAGCAACACACACACCTTGTCGCGTGAACACCATAAGCGACACATTGCCGCCGTGAAGCAATAGCACAGGAACAAAAATCCGTGTGTATTGCTCTGTCCATATGCGAAGAACGTAATCGCCGATCTGACCCAGATCCTCGTCATCAAGCCCATTTTCGCAGGTCGCCCACTTGGCTTCCAAGATCATGTGAGCCGTTGCAAACGTCTCTTGGGTTATATCCTTATGAACGAACAGGCCATCGGGCTGCAGTCTTGTACCGGGAGCCATCTTTGTCTGATAGTCAATCAAACTATACGGGGATTGCTGCTTGACGCCGGGAACATCGGGCTTGGAAAGCATCCTCATGTGCTCCCACAGCCAGGCAAAGTGATCCGTCAGAGCCCGCTCCTTTTTGCCGACACTTTTGCCAATACTGTCGCACAGATTGTTCGATATGGCTGTATCGCGGATATTCGGCGAGTAGTTTAGCCCATCTTTGCCAATAACAGGCATCTGCTTGGAAAGGTCGTCGAACAGCGTCCCAACAGCACTCTCGTAAAGCTGAAGTTGCTCAGCTAATCCGATATCTTCGCATAAATCGCTATAGTCAATAGACCTAATACGCGGCGAAACTTCAAGACTGATAGCACATCTGCGCTGTTTGCGGTCCGGGTCTTTCGCATCGGCGTACTGGTCCTGAAGCAGAACTCTACGCCGATTTCCTGCCGGTGTGGTAGGGCTAGAAAAAAGGGCCACACTGCCACTAGCTTGTCCGCTGG
>JANBQV010000070.1:0-72741 GCA_027577495.1 Coemansia sp. RSA 720 | reverse complement strand
GAGCTCCACCTGTTGTCCCCTAATTGGGGCTTCGGTATTGTTTCTTTTTGATCTCAATATACAACGTTTTCATTCATATACATTTGGCTTGATGTGTATTGTATTTGTATAATGGTGCCTGTTGATAGACCCAAAAAGTCGCGGTGGGAAGAAGGTGACGACGACACACGTCATCAGCGTAGTGGCACGTCCCACCGGAAAAGACGGTCTGAGCCAGCTCCCCGCGAGCCCAGTCCACTTGGACCTACTGTAGAAACGGCAGAAAGTGTGCCAATTACAGATACCGCAGAAGATACGTCTATTGTAGAAACCACTGAGCAAATACCGGCTGTTCTGCCGACCCATCTTGCGCAAGACTACAGCCACCTATCATCATGCCGTCCCATCGACCAATGCTACGAACGCCTAAACAAAATCGAAGAAGGCACCTACGGCATCGTGTACCGGGCCCGCGACCTCTCGACCAACGAAATCGTCGCTCTAAAACACCTAAAACTCGACCAAGAGCGCAACGGCTTCCCCATAACATCTCTGCGCGAAATCCACACGCTCCTTCTGGCCAAGCACCCAAACATCATAAACGTTCGTGAAATCGTCGCTGGCAAATCACTAAACAGCATATACATGGTCATGGACTTTATGGACCACGATTTGCGCACGCTAATGGAAGACATGCGCGAGCCGTTTCGTCCGTCTGAAGTAAAGTCGCTTGTGTTGCAGTTGTGTCGGGCGATTGCGCATTTGCATGATAATTGGATTGTGCACAGGGATTTGAAGACGTCGAATTTGTTGATGGCTCGAGGGGCGTTGCGGGTAGCTGATTTTGGATTGGCGCGCAAGTACAGTAGTCCTCTCGGCCATATGACGGGCCTCGTTGTTACGCTGTGGTACCGTGCGCCTGAGCTGTTGCTGGGCGAGCGTGAGTACTCGACGTCAGTCGATGTGTGGTCGATTGGATGTATATTTGCCGAGCTGTTTGTCGGCCAACCTGTGTTCCAGGGCCGCGGGGAAATCGACCAGATCAACCGCATATTTGCCGCATGCGGAGCGCCCACCAATTCGTCGTGGCCAGGATTTTCTCAGTTGCCAAACGCCAAAATGTTCAAGTTTAGTCCGCACAAAGATCAAAGTACAAAACTGCGGGCTCGGATGGAAAAGTACCAAGGTGTGACGGACTGCGCGTACGATTTGATGGCTCGCATGCTTACGCTGGACCCTGCGCAACGCATCACTGCGAGCCAGGCGCTTGAGCACCCATATTTTGCCGAGCACCCGCCACCAAAAGACCCGTCCATGTTTCCTACCTGGCCATCCAAATCTCACTCTTGATAAGCTTTGAAATACAACATAAATAATTGCTAATCAGGCCACGGTTTTTCGTGCCTTTGTGTTCTTGTCGAGCACTGAGACGGAAGACCGAGTATTCGATACGTCTGGCTCATCCACATGTTTGCGCTTTGTCTTTACTTTTTTGCTTTTCTTTGTCTCGAGCGCACGTTCTTTGGCCCGCTTTCGCAACAAATCCAGGACCTCGCTATTTTGCGAGTTTATCGGGACCATGTCCTTACTATCTACCGGCCCGCTACACACAAGACACTGATTCGACTCGGCCATTTCTTTGCGCGCCTGCGTCGACACCACGCACCCGCACGTCCACACAAACTCAAACCCCAAATTGCCGTTCATCTCTTTACGGGTTATCGGACACACAAACGGAGCTGTTGGCTGGTCGTCAAACGTCTGCACCGGTCGTTTAGTTGTTTGGCTCGTTGTGTATGCTGGGTTTGCCCTGAGGTTTAGTGTTTTGACGTCTTTTAGGCCTTTAATGTTGCATATTTTTGCACCGTCGCCAAACACGGTGGGGTTTAAAAGGTATTCAAGAATGGACTCGCGGTTGTAGAGCCGGCCGAGCATGTCTCCTACCACTGGCTCGCGCAGTGGTTGCTTGGATAGCGCGCAGAAATAGTTCATTGCTATTAGCTGGGTCTTGCGGTCTGTTTTCTCGTCTTGTTTCTTCTCGCGCACCATCTCGTTCCGTCGCGGAATGCTGCCGCCGTCGTTTCCCATTGTTTAGTGTATGTTGGTTGAGCTAACTAAATAATACAGAATAATTAATAATTTTTTTGTTTTAAAAGTACCAGTATAATTTATAAATTTTATAAAAATATTAGATACTTATACAATCAAGCACGTGATATATGTTTTAGCATTTTAATGTTTTTGCTTGTAAAATATTACCCTATTTTCGCGTTTTGTCTATAATTTCTCTGTTGAATTGAATTCACGCGTCTCGTTACAATGTCGCAGCTATTAAATGAGCCCTGGCTCTGCGACCTATTCTTCCAGAACATGCACCTAAATGTAGACAACCACAAAGACGGCCGCCGCGTGCAACTGTTCAATTTCAAACGGTCAAACGACCGGCACCCTGTAACATGCGAAGTATCCGACAAAACCAACTACATGCGAGCAGCATTAACCAAAAAGTCTGTCAAAGCGTTCGAGCGCACGATGGAGCGGGCGATCGAAACGATGAGCGGGATGGCGATTCAGATACAAACGTTCCGCATCATGTTGTTTACCGGCCATACGGCTGCTCACAAGCGGAAGCGGGGAAAGGGCGGGGATGGATGTTTGCAGAGTGACAGGGATGGGTGTCCGCAACGCATTAGAGATGGCAAGGAGCCGCAGCTGTGGATGCTGATTACGAGGTTTGCGTATTTGGGCGGCGAGGGGAATACGATATATGACCAGCCGCGGCACATTAAACTGGACCCAAGGGTTGCCGAGGTCATGGCCGAGCTGCTGGCCCAGAGCACCAAGCAGCCAGATTCAGTGGCTCAGATCAACGGTCATGTCGCTAAACCAGAGAACCAGATCGAAGACACAAGCAATGCCGAAGAGCACAAAGGACAGAAGCAAATCGACAAGAACGAAACAGATATCATTGAGGAGCCAAATCAAGTGCAGAAGCGACGGCGATCGGATTTAGACACGTCGCCGCTATTCTCGCCATTGATTCCGCCGCCATCACCAATCATCTCGCCGCCATCACCAATCATCTCGCCGCCATCACCGATCATCTCCCCGCTTGAGCTTATTGGATCAGCAGGAACATTTAGCTCAGCAGGCGCAGTGTCGCAGGGGCCAACAATCGGACAAGTGCCGTTTGTAAGCGACGGCGAGGCGGCATGGACATGTTCGAGTTTCTGGCAGTCACTGAGCATACAAGCAGCATGTGTTTCAGTAATGCCGGTGCACGGGATGTGCGTGTCACAGGGTGCTGCACGTACGCCAAATAGAGCTATATCAAATGTGCCGAGGGCGTCTGACCGCAGCAGTAACGAGCACGCGCCCAGTCATGCGCAGGTGACTCGCTGGCAGCCGACGGGCTCCCCCGCACGTGGCAGGTCACAGATTACGCCTTTGGAGGCGCGCAGCAGCCTTGGCGGACTGCTGATTCCAGCCGACGCAGGGCTGATGTCTGCGGGCGCCATCATGGAGCAAATGTACGGATCCATGTCGAGTCCAGTGCTGGACGATCATGGCACAGACATGTATGGCTCTGACGGAATAGACGCCAACATGTTGTTGGGCGAGAGCTTGGGTTGGGAAAGCAGTCTTAGCAACAGCGCCCACTGAATAAAGTGACATGTTTGCCGATCCAGAGAAGTTTTCAAGTGTGCAGATATTAATAATTCTAGACAGACGCAAGTCGGACACAGTGAGACATGTAGTCGCCGACGTCATGGAGTTTACACATGCACGTTGATGGCGATCGCATTGAAATAGCCGAAAGATACGCTGCTGACATTGGAAGCATCAACTTGGATATGCCCCTACTTCAGACGTAGCTCAACTTTTGTAAGTTGGCTTGACTTGCCAGAAAGGAGATGTCAAAGCCTGGCAGACAGACCAAGGATCTACTACAATGAAAGGTGGGGAGATTGGGAGTGCCAACACAAAGTGGGGGTTGCAGCTGCACGTTTAATATCCTCAACGTGCAAAAAACACCAGACACGATTGTCAAACGTGTCTTGGCAAATCAACATTTGGCGGTCGTGTTGTGCACAAGCGCAAAACATACAAACTATGCACCAGAAACAAACACAAACGAGTATAATGCAAAAGCCGCGTGCGCATATTGCACCCTTTTCGGGACCAAAGTTTCTACAAGGAAAATTCAAGCTCCGCTCAAAAGACAAAAAGCGGGCTTTTGCCTGCATGAATTATGCGACTAGTAAGTGCATCATGCCATTTCAGGAAATAAAGTGCGGCAGAATGGATGAATTTCAAAGCTGACCATTACTCGACACGACATTGAAGCCTGGACAACTTGTCGCTCAAACGGAGCACCATGCATGCAGTGCACGGCCGCATACAACCAGCAATGGCATTCCATGCGCTCGCCCCACGCCAAGCGTGCTTTTCTTTTGGGGGAGGCCGGGGACAGTGGGAAAAAATTAGACGCCTCTTGGACTTGGCGTGTTGTTCTTTTGCGAGGCATGTGCAAATCGACGGGCTTGCTGCAGTAGCAGTAAGCGGCGTCTGTGGTCATTCCGGTCGGAAGAACTTGCGCCAGCGTTTCAAAAGGCTTACCGTTTTTCATCTGCGCAGTATTTAAACTGCCCGCTCTTTCTCCCAGTTTTGCTTTTCTTTTCCTCCGCAATCAAGCCGTTATTTACTCGTTTATTAATTTCTGTGCGCCTTGTACATCATAATACTCCCGACCGCTCTGCACTTTGTCTTTTCAACTTTTGCCTGCTTGCTCGTATTTTCAAAGCATTTAGAACCGCTCTTACGCTCTTCAGTAGACTATATTTCGAACAATGTCTGTTCCGTCAACGCCCGTTACGCTGCGCAGGGACTTTCCCCAGCAAGTCCGCGAAATCGAATGCGACAACATTGTCTAACTATGCTTTTCAATCGCTATTGTGTTAATATAATTATTGGTGAATTGTTATCGGGGAAAGGACCCGTATGTGTAACTAGCATTTAGTTTTAGCGCTTTGCGTTGAGCAATGGAAAGTGGCTGATACAATAATGCCGAATAAAACCCATCGCTATAAACTAAAAAACTGGCTGACAGTTTCAATATAATTTTTTGCCCCATGACTTTGCCATTGAAAGCTCTTTTGCTGTGCTGCGCACATTGACAATTTTAAATGACTCTTCGACAAGGGTGCATATTTTTGTAGTTGATTGTGGCAGGAGGAAATCTTGCGATTGTTTATTTTGGTTTTGTAGTTGCAAGGGGTTGTCCCTGCGTGCGTGCATATTCGTTTGTAGTTGCAAGAAAAACAGGAACCCAAAAAGCACTGCTGAAATGTAAAGGATCGAAGAGCGGATAGTGCATTTGGATGCATTTTTACTTGCATAACATGACCAAAGTGCTTATTGGCCAACGCAGATTTTATACGTGGCTCGCTTCAATCGCAAAATAATACGAATAGGCATTTGCTTATATCCAACCTACTTATACTCCGTAATGTGTCCAAGTGGCGAGTTCTCCATCCATGGACGGTATAAATTCAGAACATTCCTCCCTTTTTTCTCTTGGAATTCTAAACCCAACTATTGCTTGTATATAACTATAGGATATATTTCTTTCAAAATAATAACAAGGATGATAGTGCTGCGGGTGGTTGTATTTTCAACGTTGGCAGCTCTATTGCATGGCGCGCCGCTGTCCGCAGTATTGGGGCCCCCGGGCGACTCTGATCAGCCCAGCAGAGACTGGCCAGTCATCGTCCACGCATATGCGAGCGACCATCGGATGCACGAGTGGGGCTCGTGGCCAGATACCGACGACAACGGAAGCAACCGCGACTGGCCAGTTGCCGTAATCGACGTCGTCACCGGAGTGTCCGAGTCCTGAACCTCATATTTAGCCAAGCATTTAATACCTACTTTTTATTGACATTATTGTTTACGGAATGCGTACCAATAATAAACATTGTTAGTCAAACCAGTCCAAGAACAGTAACACGACGCTGAGCATGATAAATATAAACAAGACCCACTTGCGAGCCGACGCCTGGTTTTTGCGCGCAGAGGCCAAGTGGACGTTGCCCTGTTCGACAGCATCGACGGCACCAACGGCTTCGTTGTACAGAATCTCAGTCTGCTGCATCTGGGCGTTAAGCTCGTTGGCCAGCTGTGTTTGCAGCGCAGAAATCTCGGCCACCGAGCGTTGCGTGTCTTTGACAGAGTCAAGCATGTTCTCAAACTCGCTGGCCATCGTACTGTTCTCCTCCTGCAGCTGCAGCAGCTGCTGCGGCGACAGACTCTGCAGCACCTCGTCGTGCGTCCCGCGTGGGCCCAAATCAGCCGGCTTCGCATTGCGCTCTTGCGTTTGCAGCAGCAGTCCGCGCTGCCGCTCAAGTTTTTGGCGCAAATGCAGTTCTTGCATCTCCCCATGCAACTGGTTCGTCTTGCGCAGCCGTGCGTTCAACCACCACACGACTGAGCTGTGCATCGCCGCCGCCGCGTCTCTCCGACTCAACCGCACGCTCTCGACGCCCCCATGGGCCTTTCGCGGATCCAGCGCCCCGACAAACCGCCGCAACAGCTCCCTCGCACCTTCATCGTCGTGCATCGCATCCAACTGCTCATTGCCAACATTTGTCAGCGCCTTTATTTGCAGGAACATTTTCCGCACGGTCGTTCGGATCCCCTGATCGATCTCGTCTCGCTCCGGGTCGCTTAGCTTGCTCCGCGATGCTCCGTGCGTACTCGCTTGCCGAGTGCTGCGAGGAAGACTGAGGTACGATGCGCGGATTTGGAGTATGCTTTGTCGCAGCGAATGCAAGTGTTTGGCAATTATGTAGGCCTCGGCGAGGAATGCATTGTTAGGATGGGCAAAGTCGAGGCGTTTGGGCGGAAACAAGTCAGGCCGGGCTGTGGGCTTCTCGCTGCCGCTCAGCTGGGCCAAGCGCTTGCTGGTCTCTTGTTGAACCAGCTTTCTAAAGCTACCTGTTAGATCCATTACACGATAAATGAATGCAGTGTATATAATGCGAAATTGGCGAAACCATTAAATATCAACTAATATCAAAGTCCCAAGTGCGCTGCAAAATATACGCCAAGCACGTGCCATGACAACAAAACGACGCGTTTATTAAGTTTTCAAGCACCTCTCTTTCAAATCTTTATATTTTTGCGTGTATTTTTTGTTTTTCTTTTTGTTCGATTCGGTCTTTTTCTTTCTATACTTTAACTCGGGTCATTTACTTTTTCTTTTTTGCGAAAACATACGTGCAGCACGATTCGGCGATAAATCTATACACAACTCCAATGAGCGAACAGAATCAGCGGAAAAGACAGCGGGCGTCAACACCAGAGTTCCAACGGCGAGTGTCCGCCGCCTCGCTCAGCGCAATAGTAAACCCTGACCCAACAGTGTTGATCCCATCGCCAACGTTCCACTCGCCTGCCGTCGAGTCGCCACCCGCGCACAGTCCGTTGCGGCTGGAGGCGAATTTGTTTGGGACACGGCCAGTCGAGGACATTGTACGGGTGGTGGCGGACTTTATGTACACGCATATGAAGGACCGAACGAACATTGAGATTGAAGGGAAGCTAGGACGATTGGTGGACAAGAAGAGCGGGCAGCGTGTCAGTCTGCCTGTGGTGAGCGAAACAGCGCTGAACGACGACAAGTTCACGCGGTTCGAGTCGAACATGACAGTGCAGCAGCACGCAATGTTTAACAAGCTGTTCAACCAGCGCGTGGACGAGACACGGCGGCCCGAGTTCCGGGGCTCGCGTGTCGAGTACCGACACACCAAAGAGATCGACCATTTCTACCGAATAAACGGCACACGTGTGCGGGTGACGCGCAATAAGGAGACTGGCGAGGTGCTCGGCGTAATCACAAAGATCAAGGTCGCGGATCTAAACATTTACTCGCCGCGGACCAAGCTTGACATTCGCATCACGATCAACGAGGAGCAGCCGCTGGACATGCCGGACACTGAGGTTCATAAGCACATTATGGAGCGCCACAAGGACCGGCTGTCGTACAAACAGGACTTGTGGAGCTTTGATCTCACGCAAGTGATTAGTCCCGAACACACGGTTGGCCCGGTCAACCCGTATGCGACAGGACCGCCAAAGACCGCGCCTGCAACAACCACGCATGAGCTGGAACTCGAAGTTGCGCATCCCGAGGTATGGATGGCCGAGCGGGCAAAAGTCGCAGCTAACCGGCCCAACAACTTTCATGAGATCACACACATATTCCTGGGCAACCTCAAAGCACTGGCCAAGCGCGCCATTTAAGCCATTTGAAGAAAAAGGGGCTTTTGTTAATAAATAAGGGAAAGCCTAAACCATTCAGCAGCTAAGACTATACGACTTAGTAGCGGTAGTCGTCGCGCTTGTACGGGCCCTGCGGCGACAGGTCCAGGTATTCGGCCTGAACCGGCGTGAGGGTGGTGAGCTTGACGCCGATCTGGTCGAGATGGGCACGAGCAACCTCCTCGTCGAGCAGCTTGGGCAGCACGTGCACGCCCAGCGGGTAGCTCGCAGAGTCGGTCCACAGAGCGATCTGAGCCAGCACCTGGTTCGAGAACGAGTTGGACATGACAAAGCTCGGGTGGCCCGTGGCGCACGCCAGGTTGACCAGCCGGCCCTCGGCCAGCAGGATCAAATGCCGGCCGTTGGGCATCAAGAAGCGGTCGACACCAGGCTTGATGTTGACATGCGACTTGGCGTTCGACTTGAGCCACGCGACATCGATCTCAATGTCAAAGTGACCAATGTTGCACACGATGGCGTCTTCCTTCATGTTGGCCATGTGGGCGCCCGTGATGATGTCGCGGTTGCCGGTGGTGGTGACGTAGATGTTGGCCTCGGCCACGCCAGCCTCCATTGTGGTGACCTCGTAGCCCTCCATCGCCGCCTGCAGAGCGTTGATTGGGTCGATCTCAGTCACCAAAACACGTGCGCCCATACCGCGCAGCGCCGCCGCACAGCCCTTGCCGACGTCACCGTAGCCAGCAACAACTGCAACTTTGCCCGCAATCATCACGTCGGTAGCGCGCTTGATACCGTCGATGAGCGACTCGCGGCAGCCGTACAGGTTGTCAAACTTGCTCTTCGTCACCGAGTCGTTGACGTTGATCGCCGGCACCTTGAGCTTGCCGTCGGCAAACATCTTGTACAGGTGGTGCACACCCGTTGTGGTCTCCTCGGAAACTCCCTTGATATCCGCCATGTACTGAGGATACTTCTCGTGCACCAGCGTCGTCAAGTCTCCTCCGTCGTCCAAGATCATGTTCAACGGCTTGTTGTCCTTGAACGCCGACAGCGTCTGGTCAATGCACCACAGGTACTCCTCGTCGGTCTCGCCCTTCCACGCGAACACTGGCACGCCCGTGGCAGCGATGGCCGCGGCGGCGTGGTCCTGAGTCGAGAAGATGTTGCACGAGCTCCACGACACCTCGGCGCCCAGAGCCGTAAGTGTCTCGATCAGCACGGCCGTCTGGATCGTCATGTGCAGGCATCCGGCGATACGCGCGCCCTTGAGCGGCTGAGTCGGACCGTACTTTTGGCGCAGGTACATGAGACCCGGCATCTCGTTCTCCGAGAGCTCAATGTCCTTGCGGCCCCATGCGGCCAGGGAGATATCAGCAACCTTAAAGTTCGACATGCTTGAAAGTATCTGGGCAAAAATGTCCTTGATATAAATGTGATTAGGCAAAAACTACTCGCAAAATGCTTGGGAGAAGAATGAGAAAAAGGAAAGAAAATTTTTGGATCAGAAAAAGCAGCTCGAATCACAGCCTGGTTGCTGGCGCTTTTATACGGTGCCGCTTGGGAAAACTCGGACAAGGGTGAGCAACTCACATTCGCTGTGGGAGTAACAATCCTCCCACAAGGGCCAATCAGCGCGGTTGGCGTGAAATTGGGGCAGCACGGCCAATCCCCCACCGCGAATTGCATTTGATACACTCACTGTGGTACTTTCACAATTAGCTCACAGTTGCGCACTGTGCGTTTACGGCACGGTACCGCGCATTCACGCCTGCACGCCGCACTGCCTTGTTGCATTCTCTCGAGTACCGCAGTAAAATCACTGCCCTAGGTGATTATCACGAGAACGACGCCATTCACGACCGAACTTGCGCTTTGACTGAATCCGGAAAATCTAGAGCTGAGCGGTGATCAAATCCCGTACATCGTCATCACCAAAGTCGGATTGTCGAGGTTTCGAATTTTCCTTTTAAAGAACCCTCACGTTTTAAAGTTTTCTTTTGTATTCATAGCGAGATGAACAATTTGGCAATCAGTCCCGAAGAGAGGCAGCAGTACCAGCAGCACTTTCTCAATGCAAATCCGGTGAACGGCAAACTGCCCGGTGCAGCAGCGCGGGCAAACCTTATGCAATCGGGGCTGCCGACTCAGCATTTAGGCGAAATCTGGGAGCTTGCCGATATTGACAAGGACGGCGCACTGGACTTTGACGAGTACAGTGTTGCTATGAAGCTTGTGTTTTCGGTGCTCAACCGCTCCATATCCAGCGTCCCGCCCGTGCTTCCGCCCAGCCTTATTCCGCAGAGCAAGTACCAGCACTTTGGCAGTGCAGCCAACTTGTCGCCCCAGTTTGCATCTCCGCAGTTTGCGTCTCCACAAAACGCGACACCACAGTTTGCATCGCCAAATGCTTCAATGACAAGCATCCACAGTCCGACGGGAGCCCTCGATTGGTACATTTCGGGCGCCGACCGGGCACGCTACCAGGGACTGTTTGCGCAGCACTCGCGGGGCTCTGAACACGTGCGGTTACTAGACATGGACGACTTTTTGGGGACGCTCGGCATTGCGCGATCCGTAACCACGCAGGCGTGGAACCTTGTCGATGTGCGCAAGTACCAACAACTCAACCAAGAACAATTCATCTACCTCATGCACATACTCCATGCGTGCACCCGGGGAGTGCCTGTGCCTACGGTGCTTGCGCCTTCGGTCAAGGACGCAATTTACAAGTCGCTCGATTTGGGTGCATCCGATTCGGGCCACGGGTACCGGTACAACAAGCCGAGTCGGCCTGTGGACGCGCGTGCGCCGGGACTGTATGGCGAGCGGTCGACGAACGTGGCGCTGGCGGACAGTTATTTGTCAAAGCTCAAGACCTCGTCGACGTTTAAGGGCGACTCGTCGTCGCGTTATGCATCGTCGACTAAGCGGGCCGAAGAAGAGCGCAAGCTGCGCGACGAGCTCAAAGAGCTGGACAGGGAGCTGGAGAAGCTCGAGCGGGAGGCCGAGCGGAATACTGAACGGGACGGGCCGGGCGCTCGGGATGAGGAGCAGCTGCGGGCGACGCTCGAGGAGCTGGAGCAGTTAAAAGAGTACAAAGAGCAGGAGAAAACAAGGTGCAGTCGTGCCCCAACTGACGAGGGCACGCAGTCTGTGCAGGAGATCAAGCAGTCGATTTTTCAGCTGGAGGGCCATGTATCGTTCTTGTTGTCTGAAAAGCGCGCCATCGACGAGTTTATCGAAAGCGGTCGGCAAGAGCTGCTGGATCTGCAAATGGAGCAGATGAAGCTCAAGTAATTTTAGTCGAATAATAAATGTAGGCGACAAGCCAACATCGCAATGGTGGTGACTTTGCACTTTTTAATTAGCAGCTTGAAGCAAACAGGAAAAGTGTTTCTTTGGCTTTTTATCCGATAAAGTCCAGCACTGACTTGGTTAAACCTTAAAGTCGTCTTGTTTTAAAGATGGGAGATGCAAGGAGCCCCAAAGAATTGGACCCCTTTTTGTCTTTTAATTTTTCCACCAAACCAAAGAACAAATAAATGTTATATAAAGAGAGAACCCTAGCCACATTTTTTCTTCCGCAATAACCCCATCTTCTCTTCTCTCACTTTATCTCTGCTTTACATCTATTGTCACAAATAAAATCTAAAATATAAGCGATGGATGGACTTGGCGTAATGTATACTTGCGAAATATGCAACACCGATTACTTGTCAAATGAACTTCATACGTGCGGAAACTAAAAATATAATGGTTATGCATTAAACCATTAAATATCCAAGTTTATAAACATTATTAATTACATTTTAACTTGTTTTTTTAGCTAAAAAAAGCATAGCAAAATAAACCTGATACTCTTTCCACAATATCCACCTGCTGTTGTCTTGTTTCACTCATGCAAAAAGGAAGAAAATTAAACTTTATAGAGCTAATGCAACAACCACCGGTACGGCTTACGGGCCGAGTCCGACATCTTGGAAACATACCCACGAACCGCCGTAGCCAGCTGGGCATCCATTTCAACCATACGTTTAAGAGCATCGTGGGGCACAGTCTTCACCAAGGCCAGCGTGCCTGGCAACATGGTGCGGAAGCTCTGCACAAACACCTGGACCATGTCGTCATCCATCGTCCACACTTTGCGCTCAATCAGCTTTTGCAACAATTTGATCACTGTGCCCGCCGGGCCCCCGCGCCGACGGTAATACGCATCTGCCGTCTGCAGCATCAGCGGCGATACATGCTCCTGTTCCGCCAGCAGCTTCAGCGCAGTGTCAAACACTGGTGTCGAGAACACGCGTGTGCCGTCGGGCTTGGCCATTGCCTCATACACGCCTACCGCCTCCACTGCCTTTTGGCCGGTGCTAACCACCGCCTCGTCGTGCAGCCCCATAAGCAGCTGCGTTGGGCTCAGCACGCTCGGTCGGTTCAGACTTGACGTGGTCAGCCGGGCAAAGCTCTCGCGCACCAGCATTCGTGGGCCATCCGAGCCATCCAGGATCCCCACGATCGAAGGCAGCCGCTTCAGCGCCTCTTCGCGGTCCATGCCGTTGACCAGAAACACCATAAAGTTGCCGTCCAGGTTGCGTTCATCGCACATGCCCAGAACGCCTTGAACCAGCTCCCGCGCTGGCACTCGGGTAGCATCGGCGCACAGCAGGAAAATCATACGCTGAGCCAAAGTCTCGGCGCCCACGGGGAATTGCGTCAGCACCGGAGTGATCTTGGCTGGCGTGTTGACCATTGACTTTACCAGCGGTGTAATAATCCGCCGGATAGAAATCTGCACTGTCAGCGGCGCATCTTTATACGCGTCAAACACGATGGTCAGCAAGTCCATGTTCTTGGTGCTCAGTGCCAGCAGTAGTTCCATGTGCACCACCAATCCGGCCTCAATTACCTGTTCTCCCTGCTTGCGCATTGCAAACGCATCAGCCTTTTTCTTTTCAGCTGCCTCAGTTTTCCTCATTTCAACGGCCTCGTCTGACATAGGTACATCGTCTGACATGGACACATCGTCAACCTGGTTGAGTATCGCTGCTACTTTCTGTTCCATCTCGGCACTCTGCTTTGTCGCGCGCTCCACACCCATCTTGAACGACGAACCTGCCATTTTGGAAATACGCTGCGCCGACGCGCCGTTCGGATAATGTTTCTTCACCGCGCGAATGCAGCCGACTCGAGTGGCCCGGTCCGGATGCGCGCTATACGTCAGCAAAATGTCAAGACCTGCGCTGAAAATTGGCGGCCGCTGCTCGATCGCCCGCTCTAGCGTCACAAAGCCTAGCGCTGCTGTGCTTGGTGACTTTAAGCACGCTTCAACCTTTGACAGCAGCGCTAGTGGCAAATACGGCACATCTTTAATAAACTCCAAAAGCAGTTCGTCAAGCTCAGGTTGCTGCTGTGGAACAACTGCTGCACCGTCAGCCGTTTCAGCAGCAGCTCTCTCTACCTGCTGACTGGCCATCTCCATGCTACTCGCGACAATGGCATCGAATATGCGCTCGCACCAGCGAAGATACAAAGCCAGCACAGTATACTCGCTGTCAGATTTTTCGGGCGTGCGCGCCAGCTCCGGGTCAGTGACGACAACAGACATCCACAGCTCGTACAGCAGAATCATAGCCAGCCTGTACTGTGCGCGTGGCGCTTCAACAATCGACTGCAACACGCCCTCAACGCACTCTTGCATTTCATTCCATTGCGATGATGCGTCCATGTGTGCTGGCGAGGCTTCGGTGCGGCTGGCTTCAAAGAACATGACGTAGCAGTTGGTTACCAGACGCACGAGCATCACCATGCTGTCTTCCAGCACTTTGCTGTTAGTGCTCAGCCCGTTGGCCAGAGTCTGCAGCCGCGGTCCGCTCGCTGCATCAACGCTGTGTAGCACGCGTTTGTGTTCGATAAACTTGCGCACGCGCTCGCTGCCATTGATGACGCGGCGAATAGCCTCAACTACGTGCTCCTGGCGCGCATCTGACGTCATCTCATCCATCGATGGCAGCTCAAACGGCAGTTCCGACTGTAGCGCAACCTGCATCTCGGCCTCCATCTCCTGGTCGGTATCTACTGCTATTTGCCGCCGCTCTTCTGCAGATGCCGCAGACTTTTTCTTCATCTTCGCTTCTTCCCCAAGCTTGACCCGCTTGGCGCTTTCCTCTAGTAGCAGCATCTGCTTTTCCTCATCGTCATCATCGTCAGCATGCGCCGTACGCTTCTGACCGGCTGCGTCAGACGATGGCTGTGACGCCATCGCCCCAAGCTCAGCGTCAGCACCTGGGGCTGGTTGATATGCCAGCTCATCCTGGCCGTCTTCAGGCGCTGGCACCCACCGCGTCGAGTGTGGATCTTCGTCGGGCACCTGCCTGCGAGCCTGACTGCGCTGCCTCGCTTGTTGTCGCTGCCGCCGCTCGCGCTCGCGTGCCTGCTGCTCCTGCCATCGAACCCACTCGGGCCCATTCAGCGCGTCCAGCGCGCGCTCCAGCACCTCAGAGTATGCGCCCATGTACCGCCGCGTGTACAGCTGCAGCAGAGCTATACTCAGCGTCTTGCCAATAACCACTGATTGTAAATGCGTCATCGTTTGTTCTGATGAGTTGGTTACTACGTACCAATTGATTAACCGCTCTAGCAGCTGCTCGCAAAACTGTGGCCGCAGGTTCATCAGATACACAATCGAGTTGATCGTAGCGGTAATAAACGATGTGTTGCATAATCGTATATGGTCGCTGCTGGGCAGCAGCCGTAGCAGCTGCTGCCGCGCCCGCTCGCCCCGAGTAGCCAAAGCTGCTTTGGAAATGTATGCGTGTGAGTCGGGCAGCTGATCCAGACTGAGCGTGCTACGCGAGCTGCCACCGGGCTGCGGAACTGCTGTGAATATGGTGGCCTCGGTCTCGAGAAACTTTGCCAGATGCATTTGTAGCGCCGGGTCATCCGAATTCTCCGACAGCTGCATAAGACTGTCAGCCCGTTGCAGCATGGCCTCGTACATTTGCCGCCACGCCGGGCTCTGCGTCTTTAGGCTAATACATGCGTTGATTATTTCAGGCCAAAACCGGGTTAGCGCCTGGATCGTCCGCCGCACTACTGGGCCAGGCGTAGTGTCTGGGTGCGCAAGTGTCTGCTCGGCCAGGTCGAGGAACTGCTGCGCCAGCTGTGGATACCGCGTTTCTCGCAGTTCCTGCGGCGGTGCATGGCATACAGTCTCCTCCATAACGGTCCAGCCCCATAGCGCAGGTGGGGTTAGAATCAGCAAATTGTCGTCGGATATCATGTCTCCTGTGCCGTGCCAAATGTCAACTGCTATTCCTGCCGCCTCGTGGGCCTTTGCAAAAAACGAATCGTATAGCAGCCGCGGGTGGTCGCAAAGCACGTCTACCAGTCTGTCCAGCTTGTTGCGGTTGGGCGGCGTCTCGTGCACCGCCTCCGTGTACAACTTCTCTGCCTGCGCGCCAGCATCCCCGTCCATGGTTTAAATGTGAGCAAAACTGAAGATACAAAGACTTTCAATTCAAATTATTTCAAAAAGAAAGCTGTTTTGAACAACAGCGACTTAAGACGGCGTTAAGATTAAATCAACGCCGAGATCTGATTCGGATTTTCCATAAACTTTTTTTTCTATCATCTTTGTTTTTCCTTTGCATATATTTCAATCGCTATAGAGTAACTTGCCAAATGGGAGAGGTAAAGAGTTTGTTTGGAGCAGACGACGCAGAGCTGAGCCAGCTGCTCAGCCAGGCCAAGCAGGATTTGGCCCGCAACGCCACGCCAACCACTACGCAGGTGGCAACCGACCGCGTAGCACTAACCGTGCCATTCCGTCTCGCCACGAGCGACCGGCCTCTCTTGCAGCTCGACCCACAAACTGGAACAGCCCAAATCGATCCAACAGCACGGCACACGCCCCTCGACACGCAAGCACAGCCCGTCGACCCAACAGTGCGGCGCAAATCGCCCAGCGAGCTCGCCCGGGAAAAGGACCAAACAGCCGGCAAACGGTGGTTCGGCATGGCAGCACCTGTATTGACGCCCGAGCTAAAGAACAATTTGCGTGTTTTGCAGCTGCGTAACGTGCTTGATCCGAAGCGGTTTTACAAAAAGGACGGGGCGTTGAAGAAAATGCCAAAGTACTTTGAGATGGGCACGGTGGTGGAGGGCCCGACCGAGTTCTATTCTGGCCGGATGACGAGAAAGGAACGCAAGAGGAACTTGGTGGATGAGTTGCTGGCTGATAAGGGAGCTCGGGACTACTTTAAGCGCAAGGTTGGAGAGATTCATGCTCATAATGAGAGCGGGGGTAAGAATTGGTACCGCGCGCGCATGGGTGGCGGCAAGGGCAAGGGTGGTAGCGGTAAAGGCGGCAGCGGTAAGGGCGGAGACAGAGGCGGCAAGCATGGAGACAGAGGCGGCAAGCATGGAGACAGAGGCGGCAACAAGCGCCCACGCAAATAATTTCGCCATTATTTAAATCTCAAGAGCTTGTGTAATAAAGATAATTTTCAGGAAAAGTTGTATTTATGCAGGCGCAAATTCAGAGGCGGTCTCGTTAAAGCTGCGGTAATCGGCCTCCGAGTTGTTGATGAGCTGGAGCATGCGCTCTTTGTTCATGTTGTTGACTTTGGAAAATCGTGTCTGGCAAGCGCTCCGATATGTGTACGACTTGGCCGGATCGCAGATACACTTTGAGTGCATGGCGGCGTCGCGCGGGCAGTGCATCATGCCCGGGTGTTTGTACCCAATGTCCTCGAACCAATGGATCTCGCCTTTGGCCAGCAAAAGCGACGCGGCAATCGAGTGCACAGGCGCATCACCCCAGCGCTCGTAGAAGAAGCCCTTGGCATCGTCCAAATACCTAAAGTACGACTCGTACGCAGCGCTGCGGTACAGCGACAGATCCACAATCTCAAAGTTGGACCAAAAGTGGCACAAGTTGTAGTGCCCGTCTGTGCCCATGACCCAGTTGACCAGCGACCGCGCTGGCAGCAGGTCCGAGTTCTTCTTGATCCATTCACGTGTGTGGTACCACAGCGACTCGACCGTGTACCGGCCTTCGCGTGGCGCAATTGTAAATCCGTACTTTATGCCATTGTCGCGCATGTACACGAACGGATCGTAGTCGATGTCGCAGTAATACTCGACGTCGGGCTCTATGCGCCAGTACCAGTCCAGATCGCGCACCAGCGGGTGCCGGTAGAACATGCCCGACTGGAACCGACACATAAAGCGGTAGCTCAGGCTGCCGCCGTACATGTACCGGTTCTTGTTGAGCTCCAGCATCTCTGCCGTGCCCTCGGCAGTCACCGACGGCGAGTACCCCCATTGCGTGTTGTCCAGCACCCCGTACCGCACCTCGTTCTTTGTAATCGCTGCAATCCCGTCGCGGAACTCTTGTGTAAAGTTCTGGTCGTTCAGTAGCACATATGGATACTTGAACCGACGGTTGAACCGGTCCTCGAACATCCGAATGCTCTTGCGCAGCCCGTCCAGCTCGCTGTTGCGCACCAGCGCCACCATTGCCCCGTTCACCCGTTCGCCTGGTGCCGCTGGGTCTTCGTATGGCACGCGTGCCGTGTCTTGAATGGAGGTCGTGGTGCTGCCGGCCACAGGCTGCTTTGCGCCGCCCAGTACGCCTGGTAGTTTCGCCCCAAGTGAGGGCGCCAGCTCAGTGCCCAACAGCGACGACGCCATCCACATGGTCAGGCTCACTGCGACTGCCGCAGCAACCAGAATCGCCATCTTGTATATCCGCGCCGTCGGCTTGAACCCTGCGATATGTGGCGGGCCCATGATATTAACTTTGACTTTAATATACCGCTTTACCCTTTTGTCTTATTTGATGCTACCGCTGGTCAACGCTACTAGGCATGAAAAAAAGAAAAGATGGTTCCGTGCAGGAATAAAAAAGTGCACAGCTCTAAAACGAAAAATTGATGCCGTGGTGTTTGAAGAGATGGAAAAACAAGAGTATTGAGGAAAAAGGGAAAACAAAGAGAACTTGCGCCCAGGAAAGATGGAAAATAATAAAGAACGCAGAACCAAAAAGAGAGCCAAAAAAGAACGCGATGATGCAAGTTGTTGCTCTGCCCAAAAGGGACTCCAAAGCACAGAAAAGCCCAGCCATCCACCAACCAATAGCTGGCTCCAACCGTCCATCCTGATATTTGACTGCCCCATCCTTCTTCAAACAGGCTCCGTGCACTGACGGTCTGGAGGATCTGCGCTGTCTATTTGTCCGTGAGCTACTCAACTCTTTTCGCTTGGCAGGCTTGGCGGTGCTAGCCTCGTGGTCCCCACCATTTAGCTACCTTGCTGTTGGTCAAGCTGAATATATCCAGGCGCAGACGTGTGCTTGCTCAAGCTACATCATAACATGTGCTAGGTGTGTTTGCTCAAGCTAAACCATCGCATGTACCGGACGCGTGGATGCGACTGCATCAGTATTGGGTTTTATCACTTGGTCTGACAGGCACAGGCGATATCTTCTAGCAGCGCCTCTTTTCAACCCTGCACAACTGTCTTTAGAGTGCAGCCACCGCAGTACTTGACTCCAAGCCTACTTTTGTTTGCTACTCGCCTATCGATTCCAAGCCTGCGCAACTAATTCGCCGGATCAAATCATAGCGTTCCAGTGCGTCGAGCCACTGCCAACTGCTAATTTTTCTTTCCCTGACCCTTTTATTCCTTCCTCTTTTCTAATTGCAATTGTGTTACTTTACCTACGGTGGAAGCGGTTTCCTGTCTTTATATTCATTCTTTACTTAAAAGAAGCGCAAGCTTTCAGCAAAAAAAGGAAAATTCTGTCTTCTATTATAAAAAAGAGTAAGTCTCAGGGTGTTGCAACTGTACATTTCTTTGGCGCAGTAAAGTTTGCTTGGCAACTTAAAGTGCAACACTTTGCATTTGTGAAAGCTGATGTGTAGTGAATGAGCTTTCGAGCACAGATTCGGACAGCGAGTACTGCAAATACTGGGTAGAGTGGTTCACATACGCCGAGGGCAACGAGTATTTTTGCGATGTCGACGAAGAGTACATTCTAGACCGGTTCAATCTGACGAATCTGTCAAATGATGTGCCCAACTACTTGCAGGCGCTGGAAATGATAACAGACCGGCTGCCCGAGAAGGCACTGAGCAACGAGGAGCGGGACCAGGTCGAGCGGTCGGCGCGGTACCTGTACGGGCTGATCCACGCGCGGTACATAATCACGACGCAGGGGCTGAAGAAGATGCTCGACAAGTTTAAGCGCGGAGACTTTGGACGGTGCCCCCGTGTGTACTGCCACCAGAACCCGCTGCTTCCAGTAGGCATTACGGATGTGCCCAGCCAAAAGGGCGTCAAGCTGTACTGCTGCCGGTGCGAGGACATTTACAACCCAAAGTCGCGGAGACACAACATGATTGATGGCGCGTTCTTTGGCACAAGCTTTCCGCACATGCTGCTGCAAGTGTATCCGGCGCTCAAGCCTGCGCCGTCAGAGCAGCGGTACGTACCGCGGATCTTCGGCTTTAAGCTTCACGCGATTGCTGAACTGCACAGGTGGCAGGATGAGCAGCGGGAGGAGCAGAAGAAGCGTCTGGGCATTTCTAGCCCAACTTAGACTTGGATCTTGGTTTAGCTCGATGGCGGCAGGCTCCTCCTTCCCCCTCTTATTTCTCTTTTATTTTTCTCCCATTATCTTGCTGCAGCTGATAATGTATTACAAATCTCTGTCAAAGCACGCCTATATATATGCATCAGGCAATCGATAAGAATTGATGTAGCTTTTGACATCCGATCTAAGCTTTAACATTCTTACCTGAACTAACGTTTATTGGGGTTGTAAGCCAGACTAAAAGTATACTCACCAGCTCCCTGAGCTAGAATAAATTCAGGTCAAGTCATAGAAAATGAATGTTTAATGTATGTCAAAATAATAGTCGCTTTATTAATGAATGAACTGAAACTAGAACCAATTTGTTCGACACCAACAGTTTGATAGCTTGCGTTTAAAACTGGAAGCAGCATAATCGACTTGTGCGGTCTGTTGGATTGAGCAATTTACATAATATATTCAATTATCTACTTTTGAGTTCCGTTCTTCTTGTCTTTGCTGTTTTTGGCATCTTTTTTCTTATCAGCTCTCTCCTTTGCTTCTCGGATGTTGTCTCTAGTTACATTTATGTCTTTCTTGTCTTTTGTTATGGCGCTCATAGTGTCGGCTCTTAAAACAAGGTTGTAATACTAATTAAAATTGAGAATGTAGAGGGTGTTGTGTTTGGTGAAGAAAAATGTTGCTATTTCTGGCGGAAAAGGGTTGCCCTTTTATAATACAACTTTTGAACCCAACTAGTCTATGCTTTTTCCACCATAGTGCATTATGTATTAAAAATATGTAACACTGTTTATTAGCACTCCCAGTCAACGTACTTTGGCAAACATGGTGCACAGAGTAGTGAAGAAGTAAGCCTGCGGAAAGTCTTGATTAACAAAGCAAAAAAAATAGTTCCTTGTCGACAAAGATTTAATAGACAAAGTGTGGAAATTAATTTTTTATTAAAGCCCTTGGGGTAGCCAATCATGGCAAAATTTTGTCTGCTGCCCAAAGCCTGAACGCTTTGTCTAAGCCCGTCAAAGCCCGTCAAAGCACTAAAGCTGCCATCCTGAAAAATGTCCACCCACTGTACTTTTCCAACATACCCGGCCTGTGACTTTTGCAGCTTCCGACCCTCTGCCATTCTAATGCTAATAACTCTGTCGTTAGATGCTGTTGCCACTTTGTACATTACAAAGTATCCCGTCCACAAACATGTTGTTGCTGCTTGCTTCGACAACAATGGTGTGCCAATATGCTGGTTATAACCATTTTTGTTGCATGCCTGCAATTGGCCATTATGGTGGCATACATGTACAGCCCTGTCATTATGTCTGTCCCTGTTGCACCAACCTTGATGTTGTATTAGATAAATAATGTCTTTGTACAGTTGAAGTGTTCAACCCCAAATTATGTTAGTTACTCTTTAACTTTCTTGTTGTATTTTTGTTTACTTTATAACATTTAATACAAGACATACCACTTGTGATTTGCTGTAGTATAAAATGTTTAATAACTTTAAAACAAGTTGGTTTTTCATAGAAAAACCAACTTGTTTTAAAGTCACAACATATTTTATACAACATGTCATATATGTATAATACATGTGACATGATACACATCTCACATGATTATACAACACTAGCAGTAGATTGAGATATACAGATACATTACTGTTAGAAATGTATATAGAGGCATCCTGGATTTAATGCCATCTCAGCAGTCTTCCTTTACAGCTTGTTCTACAACTTGAACCATATAGTGCTAGATACTGTTTCTACAGAGTTTTCCTAATGTAAATGAAAACAATCGGTCATAAGACAACATGATCAGTTGGAGAGTGTTCATTCAAACCAAGTTCAAGAAATGTCAAAGCTTGTTATTGACTCTTGTAAATGAATAAGAGTGGAAACACTTTGCTTTCTTTTAGATATTTACCAACATTACTTTCAAATATTTTGATACATGTATTAATTGGTTAAACATTAGATATGACACCATATCTGACATTATATTCTTACTCAGTGCTGCCTCATTCTTGCTGTTTATTGCATCAACTGCACTTGAGACAACTATTGGTGTCATTATGTTAGCTATGTTGTCCAGGCAATCCTAAGGGCTGAACAACTCAAAGAACATGGTAACCAAGCAAATAATCCCAAACCTCACAATGGTGCTTGTAGCCTTCTTAATAAATGTGCCAATAATTCCATTTTAAGCAGTTCATGCACGGAATTGAAGCTGATGTTGGAGAGACAGACCCAGGAGAGTGAATTTTTGTCTTGACCTCAAGCAGAATTTGAGTACCTGTGAGCTGTGTGTTTTGGCTTCAGTAACCATATTTACAGCCTAGTAGTAGAAATATGCCTCAGATTAGCATGTGTTTATACTGGTTTATAAAGGCAGGAGCTATAACTAAAAATGAAGCTACCAATCTGTGGCTGAAAAATGGTTGATGGCCTGGAGCAATAGGGTCGACTTATGTGGTCTGTTGGATTGAGCAATTTACATAGTAGATTCAATTATCTGCTCTGTGTTCCGCTCTTAGCGTCATTACTATTTTTTGGTATCTTTTCTCGTTTCGGCTCTCTTCACCGCTTCTTGGATTTTGTCTCTAGATACATTTATGTCTTTTAAGTCTCTTTTTATGGCGCTCATAGTGTCTGCTTTTAAAACAATGTTGTGGTGCTAATAAAAAATAGGAGTGAAGAGGAGGTTGTGTTTGATGAAGAAAAACGTTGCTATTGCTGGCAGAAATTGTCTCCTTTTTTTAACATGAGTTTTGAACTCAAATCAAGTGTACTTATTTCCCCGCTGTTTATTAGCACTCCCAGTCAACGTACATTGCCAAACATGGTGCATAGATAAGCGAAGAAGTAGGCCTGCAGAAAGTCTTGATTAAAAATGCAAAAAAAAAACAAATGATTCTTTGTCTAAAAAGATTTTGAAAGCAAAATGTAGATATTAATTTTTTATTAAAACCCCAGAGCAGCCAATCATGGCAAGATTTTGTCAGCTGCCCAAAGCTTGAACGCTTTGTCAAAGCCTGTCAAAGGAATGTAGCTGCCATTCTGGCAAATGCCCACATGCTGCACTTTCCCAACATGCCCACTTGGCATCTTTTGCAGTCTCCTTTCCCCTGCCATCCCAACATTAATAAACCTGTCATTAGATGCTGCCACCAAGTATTGTCCTTCACAAAGTATCCTGGGCCTTTTCCCATCTCAGCAGTCATCCTTTACAGCCTATTCTATGACTTGAACCAAACACAGCTTGGTGGAATTCATGGAATATGCTGCCCTACTTGGCTGGCTGTTTAGTTTTGCAGTGCCAACTAGGACATTTGTCAGTGGATTCTGTTGATTTGCAAATCTTGGATCTGCAAATATGATAACCCAAGGTCACATCACACTCTTAGTCAATAGATATGTCGCCAGACTGGAACTTGTATCTGCTGGAGCAGCTGCTGATTGTTCAAAACCAAGCATAGTAATTAGCGAAAACAGCCACCACTGCTTCTGATGATACTATATCAACAAATGTCAACATTCGAGTAGTTTTTAACAAAAGATGAGTAATAGATTTTATATGCACATAAAAATAGTAAAACAATGACACTGTCAATATTTTTGTGACAGTATCAATACCTGATACAAATGCTAACCAAGGTCTGGACGTTAGAGGAGTGACGTGCCATATTATAATAAATTATATTATCAGCTCCCTGAGCTACAACAAAAGCTGATCAAGTCGAAGAAAATCAGTTATATTCAATGCCAAAAAACTGTAATAATTAATAACTGTAGAGGGCAGCACCACCAGACTTGACGGCATCTTGAATATGTTGATCCGAGTATCCAAGCACATTCTTGAGCACATGTGCGGTGTGCTGACCCAGCATTGGCGGCGGCTCAATGTGCTCGCCCACAGGAGCATCAGAATACTCAACAGCCGGACCCACCATCTTTATCAGCCCTAAAAACGGGTGCTCCACTTGGCGCACAACATTGCGGGCCTGAACCTGTGGATGGTCAAACGTCTGTTGCAAATTGTTCACCGGCCCAAACGGCAAACCACTATTCTCAAGCATGGCAAGAACCTCACTTGTTGTTTTCGTGCTCAAAACACCCTCTATTATCTGGATCAACGCACGACGGTTGGCAACACGGTCAGCATTGGTTACAAACCGCTTGTCTAACGCCAAGTCTGGCATACCAATCACATTGCACAAGGACGCGAATTGCGTGTTGTTGCCTGCACCAATGCACACACTGCCGTCGGTAGTTGCAAACACTTGGTATGGTGCAATTGACGGGTGTCGAGTACCCCAGCGGGTTGCTTCTTGGCCGCCGATCAAGTAGCTGGACGCAATGTTGGCCAAAATAGATGTTTGTGTTTGCAGCAATGATGCGTCGATATACTGGCCACGGCCAGTTTTGTCGCGGGCCAGTAAAGAAGCCATGATAGCGCCATGTGTGTACAGTCCAGTCATTATATCAGTCACTGCCACGCCGACTTTGACTGGCGGTCCATCCTCCTCGCCGGTTATGTGCATGAGGCCGGCCTCTGCCTCAATAATCACATCATAACCAGGTTTGTTTCGATACGGCCCAGTCTGTCCATACCCTGTTATTGAGGCATACACTAGTCGTGGGTTCACCAGTTGCAAGTCCTTGTATCCCAGTTGCATCTCGGCCAGCTTTCCAGGCACAAAGTTCTCTACCAAAACATCGCATTTTGATGCTAGCTCGGTCAGGATTCGGCGCCCTGACTCTTTCTTCATATCGACAGCGATTGACTTTTTGTTGCGGTTCACGCTCAGATAGTATGCGCTTTCGCCGGGAAACGATGGTGTCTGGGTTGTGTTTTTGGGATGCTTGTAGCTCTTGAATGGCGGGCCCCATGTGCGAGTATCGTCTCCGCGGAGTGGGTGTTCGACTTTGATGATTTCAGCACCCAGGTCGCCAAGAAGCATTGTGCAGTATGGCCCGGCGAGAATCCGCGTCATATCAAGAACCCGAATCCCAGCTAGCGGAAGCTTCTTAGTCTCGCTTGCCTGTGTGCTGTGGCGGCGAACAATCTGTAATCCATTAGGTGAATATCTAGACCAGAGACGATACAGGGTGAAAGCCATTATACCAATATACTTTTAAAAGAGATCTGTAAAACTAACCAAACTAGAAGAAGGAATCCTAAAGTACACTTTTGGTCCAGGACAAGGGTTGCTTATCAACGCTAGTGGAAACTGCAGTTTATGTACGGTCACACGACCAACACATAAAGCTAGAATTTATTTCAAATTGACGAGTATCGGTCAATCACACTGTCCAGAGTATATCTATATTCGCGTACAGTCTCCCGCTCATAATCCTTAAAGTGTCGCGAATGTTCAGTCTTTACGGCCGTATGGAGCTGCTGCAAATACCCCAGCGACGCAGGACTCGAGCACAGCATTCCAGCCATACGCAATTGTTTTGCATCTAAAAATGGCACAGAAAAATAGCAAAACATACATTAGTCAAGCAAGCACCAGAAGAGCTTTTAAATATTGTGTAATGCAAGTACTTACTTTCTGCTGGAAGCACTGGTCCAGATGAACTGGCCAGATATCCTTGCTTGTCAATTCCTTGGAAGATCTGCGGAAACACGCGTGGAAGTTGAACTGGCGCTGGGTCCTTTAGATATGCATGTGAGGGATATCTGTCCGATAACATACTGTGCATACTAGTACCCCGATCGACTATAAGCTGTCCAGCGGTAGTGGATATTTGGTTGACTGTTGAGCTCGAGCACCCGACAAATGAGTTTTCAATAATCTTGTCTGCGTCGGCCAGAGTAGGAAGACCGCTCCTTCTGTCAATGTCTGGAACATCCAATCCGGGCGCCAGCAGGGACTCCGCCAGTGTATAATATTCTTGCTGAGTGACTTGGCTGATGACTTCATCCATAATCCGTCGTCCCGATCTATACGTTTTTGAGCACAGCAACAAGAGATTAGTTAAAGCATAGTACACCAACTGGGGTATAGCAATTTACTTACTGCAAACAGTGGCTCCATTGCGCTACATTAGCCGCCATAAATGCGCTGGTCTGGTAAAAATCGTTGTCCTAATAGGTGATACAAACAGCATGTTAGTGTGACATTAGGTTTTATGAACATAAGTAAGGCAGCAAACGTGTACACATTTTCATTGTTGCTTACTGTTATGTGAATATGTGCATTCAGTTTGGTAATCGGTGTCGGAGTAAACAGCGGAACACTCATAGAGACAACTTCAGAGTTTGATGCAGCTGAAATAGCAGCGTCCATCAGCTGGGCATTGCGTAGCTGACGGGCAGACTGGGAGCGACCAACATTGTACAGCAGAATTGGCGTCTTCGGATACTCATCGCGGATCTTTGCCATAAACGCCGACCCGTATCCAGCAAAGCCGCCAAACGCATCGGCCAAAACCTGAAATCCCTGCAAATGATCACACTCTTCAGCAAATCCACGAAAGTTGCCTTCCAAAACATCCCCGCGACTATCCGTTCCCGCAAACACCTGTAGTCCTTCCTGAAACGTGTTCATTTCGCCCAAGCTGTTGCCAAACTCGACCCCCGACACAACGTGCATTGCATGAGGCGAGAGCTTTGTCTGGGCAAAGTCTGACCAGAACCTCATCCGAGCAGGCTGTGCGGAATCCGTGTGTTTTGGGTACAACGGCTGTCGGTGTACTTCTTTTGCACCAGCCCAGAGTGCTTGGTCTTCGTCGATCTCATCGTTGCCGGCGGATTGCAGGTCGTCTTCCAGGGCTTGTGTTCCAAAGTTGCCGACTGCGTCGAATACTAGTGCGCGTGGTACAGATGGCTTGTTACTGCGCTGGGTAAACAGCTCCCCGGTTCGGTGCTCGTCGGCGTATGCTTCTTGGAGATTCCAAAAGTGCGCACCGACGTAGTTTGCGTTTTCACCAAACTGCAGGGTGATAACCTCGCGCATCGTGTTGCGGCGCTGAGGTGTATATTAGTTAACTGAGCGTTGAAAAGAGGGCCCTGAATCCGCTATTGGTCTGGGTCAGGGGTTAATAAACGCCAAGACAGGTAACTGTAGCTTCTGGGCGCTGTCACGTGATTAACACTGTGGCTCGGATTACAAATGCCCAGGTTTACAAAGTACCTCATGGCGTTATTTTGATTCCGCACCTCTTTCTCTCTGTTCCCTTTCCCCGTATTTTACACTATTATATTTTAAACATGATGCCAGACGAGAAAAAGCCGATTCCATGGGGTCTGCCGCCACTACGCTCTGAGGTGCTCGAGCGCCAAGCAGCAGCTAGATATGCCAGCTCTGAGAACAATGAAAAGACCCAGACCGCAGACACCGAGGTGCCCGAGTACTATCCTGAGCCTATGGACCACTACACGCATGGTCCTGCAGGGTACAAGCCACTTGCGCCGCGCTCGGAGACGCTCAAGACGAGCCATCGAGTAGGGATATTCCTGGCTGGAGCTACGCTGCTGGGCGGCACAGCGTTCCTTGTCGGGTTCAGCGGCTGCCTGATGGACCGAGACAGCATGTCGATGGAAGCAGGTGCACGGCCGTGTGTAATGGGCGTGGTTGAGGAGCTGGTGCAGGCGGGTGGCAACACGAGCAACACGGTGGCGTGGGACCGGCTGGCGGAGATGACCGATCTGTACGGCCACCGCATGACAGGCAGCGATGCGTACGACCATAGCGCCGAGTGGGTGGTTCGCACAGTCAATGAGCAGGATGCCAATCTGACGGCATACACAGAGCCAGTATGGGTGGACGAGTGGAAGCGCGGAAGCGAGTCCTTGCGTCTGTTTGCGCCCAGTCGGCCGGGCGGCCAAGTGCAGCTGCAGATGCTCGGACTGGGCAACTCTGTCGGTACGCCGCCAGACGGCGTTGATGCGCCTGTCATTCCGGTGCATTCGTTTGAGGAGCTGAGGCAGCTGGGCAACGCGACAATTGCGGGTAACGTTGTGATGTATAACTTCCCGTTTACTGGCTACGGCGAGACTGCGCGCATGCGGTCTCAGGGCGCGCGGGAGGCCGAGAAGTATGGCGCACGGGCGGTGCTGGTGCGTACTCTGGCGCCAGACACGTCGTTCCACTCTGTACATACGGGCAGCTCGGCGCGGGCGACAATTCCGGCAGCGGCAATCTCGCTGTCCGATGCCAACCTCATTGAGCGCATGTACGAGCGGGCTAAAGTGGGTGCGTCTCTCGACCACGTCTTCCCCCGCGTGAAGCTGGTTATGAACGCGCAGCTGCGCGAGAACGCAAAGCAATCGGCCAACGTGATCATCGACCTGAAGGGCTCTGAGCTTCCGAACGAGATTGTGCTGCTGAGCGGGCACTTTGACTCGTGGGACGTTGGAGTGGGCGCAATGGACGACGGCGCAGGCGCGTTTTTGGCGTGGGAGGCGGCGCGAATGATTGCGCGCACAGGCTGGGCGCCGCGGCGCACGATCCGCGTGGTGATGTGGAACAACGAGGAGACGCAGCAGCGCGGAGCGCGGGCGTATTTCGAGAAGCACAAGGCGGAGATCAAGGACCACAAGTTTGCCGTGGAGAGCGATATTGGCGTGTTTGAGCCGTGGGGACTGGCAGTGGCAGCCGACAAGAGTGTTGTGCAGCGGATGCGTGCGTTTGGCAAGCACCTGCTGCACCCGCTGGGCGGCGGCAACGTCACATCGACAGATATGGAGGCGCCTGGGGAGGACATTGCCTTGTTGTGCAAGAGCGGCGTGCCGTGTGCTGGATTCTTGAGCGTGAACCCCGAGAACAACGCAGCACCGGGAGATCCGCATTGGGAGGACCATTACTTCCGGTACCACCACGCCAACAGCGACCGCATGGAGATTATCGACAAGCACCAATTGCGTCGTAGCGCAGCGTCGTTGGCGGCGTGGGCGTATATAATAGCCGACCTCTAACTATGTTTTATTGTGTTAAATGTAAATGTGGTTCATTTGCTGAGTAACATTGGTGTCTTTGGATGTAGAGTCGGTAGCTTCTCGAGCAGCCTGGCGTTTTTTAAGTTTGGCCGATTCTTTTTGCCGCTTTTTAGATTCGGCCTTGCGTCTGCGTGCGGCGCCCTTGACAGGTTTAGGCTTGGCGTGTTTGGGCGGTTCTGAGTCCTGTTGGATTGGTTGGATTGGTTCGGGGGTGGTGGGTTCGGGGTCATGGGTAGGCGACGCAGGGACCGAGTGTGGGGGTTGCTCGTTGATAGGCTCGCTGATAGGCTCGCTGATATGCTCATTGATGGGACCGTTTGTGGGACCGTTATAATCGATAGATCCGTCGTCAGCCCACCACGGAGACTCTGAATCTTCTGCCATCCATTGCACCAACATCTCAACCACCTTTCCCTCGTCACCGAAATTTTCATCAAGCAACCTCCGTATCAACTTGCAATTACTCACTCCCGTCGACCCCATGATCATCTTCTCCATCGACGTCGGTCCATCCACACACTCTTCCTCCTCTTCCTCCTCACTGTCCTCGCTCGGCTACACAAAATAATGCTATTAGTACTCCACCAAAATAAATACACACTACATAATAATACAAAACGAACTGGACGAAGAAGAGGACTCTGGACGCAACGTCATTTCGGACGTGATCTTCAAGTCCCGGGGCACACTCATGGGCAACAAGTCGCGCACACCACAAGACGGCACAACCGACTGTTCAAAGCCGAGCACACGGGAAAACCCCTTGTCTTTAATACGTTCTTTCACCTCGGGCAGTCCCTCGTGGGGGCCGTGTTTGTTGCGCACAGACGAATAATGCTCATATGAATGATATGCAATGTGGACGGGCGGCATGCTACGGTGCGGATCGTCGGGCTTGGACGGTGGCGCGCCGCTTATTACAAACACGGTGCCTCCGAGCTGGTACACTTTGATGTCCACGCGGTAGTTGCGCGCAAAAGCAACCAGCTCCAAGTTGCCGCCGTACTCGCCCGGACGCCGCATATTGGACACGTAGCGCACGTATGGCTGGGCTGAATCAACGAATGGAGCAAAATCGTCTGTGTGTTGGTGCATGTAGTCGCAAACCGACTCTCGGTGCTGCAAGTGCGTGTCCGGTGTTCCGTCGACCTGGTCCGCCAACGCCCTACATTTGTTGATTAGTTTGAAGATCAAGAATGGCACAAATCAATATCTTCCTTTGCTTACCGGAACAAACAGTTGCCGTCGCCCGTCATGTCCTTGCAATACAACCCGCTTCGTTTGAGCGCGCGGTTGAGGCGTGAAAAGTCGTCGTGGCCGGGATCTCCGCGTTCATATGTCTATGCAAGCAAATGTTTAGCACGCCATATGCAGTCATTGTGCATGTTTCGGTATATGCAGGAAATCGGAAGACTTACTCTGGCGAGGTATTGGCCTTTTTTGCCTACTGGGTTGGGATAGATAGATCAGTAGTTTGTATGGGTGCTGGGATCTGGTGGTTGGACCTTACGAGCGGCAACTTGCCTGGTTTTGGCTTGTCTCTGGTTTTGCGTCCCATGAGCACTGTCGTGTGTATAGCTAGCCGTAGCGTTTCAACTGCAATTCAAAACAAGCTTATAAATTTAAAATAGAGGAAAGAAAAGGGTGTTATAAATCAGACAAATTTTCATCCATACAATTGGCGTAAAAAGCGTAGATTTTTCTTTTTCCAAAAGACCAGTTTAATTGGCAAAAAGAACAGTAGTAGTACATGTACCGCAGCATTTCTTTGTACAAAAGAAGAAAAGATGTCACTGGGATTGACCACGTTTTTACAAAAGACATGATGATTATTCTAATTAATTGGTTAACGGATGTGGGCGAGATTGTCCAAGGCGATGGCAGGACCGGCTCGAGAGCGTATCGAATGAGACATATTTGTGGGCATGCGTGTGGACGTGTGTTTGGGAAATACGTCCCAGAACCGAATAGTCTCGTCGCCGGCCGCCGTGGCGATGGTTTGGCCGTCCGGACTGTGAGCCAAATACAGCACACGCTTCGTATGTCCTGTGAGGACAGATACCGGCTGCATGGCCGGGTACTTCCACACAACAACGTGGTTCTCCGAGTACCCATGTGTGCTAACCAGTTCATTTCCGTCGTGAGACCAGCTCAGATTGCACACCTGCGACTTTGTATCATGAGCTACCAACTGCCGGCCTGCTCGTGTGTCCCATACACGTATGCACCGGTCATCCGATCCTCCGCCGCTGGCCAATACCATCGACTGCGCCGGCGACCACGCCAGTGCCTTTACAGCCGCCTCATGCGCCGTCAGCCGAAATAGTGGCCGGCGGAATCCCCGCGGTCCTGGCGAAATATCCGGATGCACCGACGCTCGAGCATCCAGCGGCGTGAACCTCGTGTCCCACACGAGCAACAAATTGTCGTTGCCGCCGCTCGCCAGCTGCGTACCGCATGGACTCCACCGCACTCCGCACACTTCTTGCGAGTGTCCATAGTATGTGGACACTAGAGCGTTTTGGCGCATTCGCGTGTCAAAGTTGAGGATGCGTTTGTCGCGGCTTGCTGTGCTGACTACGGAGCCGTTCCAGTGCACGGCGCCGACGCGACGCACGTGCCCGGCCAATGTGCGGATGCGGCGGGACCGGTTGGCATCCCATATTTGCACAGTGCCCGAGTTGAGCCCTACGGCCAAATGCTTGCCGTTCTCTGCCCACCCGACTGACGTCACCCAGTCCCCTGTGCCTACGTCACACAGCTCGGTCGTCGTGCTCGTGGCTGCGTCCCAAATGTACACGGCAGTGTCTAGGGCCACAGCTACGCGATCTGACGACGCCCAGTCCATCAGATTCAAGTAATAATCGTCGCGAATGCCCGGCGCATCCAGCACTTTAATCGGATCGCGGGCAATACGCCTTGGCGCTTCGCGCGGGCTTAACAGCCGCCGCGACTCGGGCGTCAGTGCACTGGACTGGTATGTTTCATGTACAGGCGATGCACGACCAAACAAGTTGCGTGCTCGAAGCGCTGGCATGCTCGCCGCCGCACTGGCTTTGCGCGGCGACCTATACATAAACACCGGCGCTCTCGGCGGACTCTGCGGCGGTGTCGCCGGCCCACTACTGCTTGGCCCGCCGCTCCACGGCACAAGCGACGGCACCCAATTATTCGGGCTGCTCGGTCGCATTCGGGGCGAAAAATCATCGCCCACTGCCCGGTCATTCAGCAGTTCTGAGCGCAAGAGTGCGTCGTATGTGCGGTTGGCTTCGTCTGTTTGCACGGTGTGCTCGGGGCGGGCGGGCCGGGAAAACACGGGAGATGATGCACGAGGTATGCGTCGGAGCTCGGATGGCTCGGGCGACCGGGCGGGAATAAACCGGTCGTAGTTGAACTGCGGAGACCGGCGTACGTGGCGTGGCGTGATCGCCTGGTGTGTCATGACGGGGGCCTCGTCTGCAGAGTGCGACCGCGATGGTCCTGCAATGACTGTGCGCGTGGACTCTGTCGATGACTGCTTTGAAAGGCTGGGCTTCGCTACTCTTGGCTTTGTCTGCATACGTCGTGCCATCGACCGCGTCACTACTCCCTCGGCTAGTGTTGGCGACTCACCTCCATCGCTACTCACTGCTTGTTTGTCCACAGATCCGCCTTCCGCTTGCTTTCCAGCTCGTTTGTCTGTGGATCTGCCTTGTGCCAGTCGCCTTCCTGTCTGTCTGTTGTGTACCCCGACACTGGCCGACTCTGGGTGCATTGTTTGCGGCGGGACCGGCGGTCTCGACCCGCTCTTCCGCGTCCCTGCTTTGCCCCCAAGCTCCGTTGGTTCTGTTGGTACTACGGGCACTGTACGTCGCAACCCTGATACCCGCACCCCGTCTCGCCCTCCTACTACCCGCTCACCCTGCCTCGTCCCCTGTCTACTGCTCCGTCTCGGTCCGGCCCCACCCTCCGTCTCTCCTCTCTCCTGCTCTGACGCCGCTTGCACCCGCTTTCCAAATTCCGCGTCCCACATTTTCTAAACACTAGTCTTTAAAGAGTACACAACCCCAATAACGAAAAAGAACAAATAAATAAAACTGTTGATATCAAAAAGCCCTTTATATCAATCGCACTTTAACTTGCATGTGGTTCAAGCGGGAACAGGGATGTGAGCGGGATGTATGCACTTTATAATCGTAAATAAAAGGTAAACAAAAAATAGAGAGGAGAAGGCGATTCGCATCCCCTTGCCTGCAAAATAAGAAAGAGTCGCAGTTGGTGCATGCGCTGGGTTTAAACGCCCGGTCTCTCTATGCTTCACGTCCCTGTAAACCCACGTTTCGCATCTGCAGTAACACCCTGTCATCCCTCGTCTCTCCTCTTTTTTCCGAATCACAAACCCCACTCCTAGTCTTTTGCCAATAATACACAAAATAAACATAAACATTGTTGTCTTTTAAACACAACAAGCGGCAAATCCCAAATCTACAAAGAAAAAAAAACCTAATTATGTAATTTGTTCTATGCATATTTAATTACTTTGAAAAACGTGCTAGTCGCTGTCAGACACAGATGACGATGAGAGAATGGGCGATGATGAAAAACTGTCGTTGCTCAGGTGGTCTGACACCAGTGGTTTGCCGTTGCGCCGCCGCCGGCCCCGCGTCATTGGCACGTCACTTGGTTCGTCCTCGTCTTCATCTGAATCGACGATGCGCCGCCTCCCTCGCGTCATCGGCACGTCACTTGTTTCGTCCTCGCTCTCGTCGGACGTGTCGACAATTCGCCGCCGCCGTTTGGGCAGGTCGCGCTGTGACTCCCGTTGCTGGCTAACCCGACGTGTTACAGGTTGTGCGTTCGAGTTGCGCCGTTTGCGCTCGTCGTTAGTCTTCTTGTGATCACCGTCGTTAGTATCCTGCTTAAGCTCGTCGTTGGCCTTATGTTTAAGCTCATCATTTGCCTTTTGCTTAAGCTCATCATTGACCTTTTGCTCAAGCTCATCGTTAGCCTTTTGCAGAAGCTCATCATTAGCTTTGTTCGTTTCGACATCCATCCCAACCAGATCCAACGCTTGGATCGCAAGAGGCGGGGGTTTTGGCACAAGCGCATTGCGGATCAATTGTGAGTCGTCTTCGCCCTGGCCAAACTGCCGCTCGAACCGGTCAATCCACTGCGAAACCATAGTTTCCACATTCTCTAACACACTTGCCACTTTGGACAACACGCCCAACAGCACTGGTTTGTGCGTACGTAGCCATGATGTCAACGCACTGCCACAGAAATCTGCCCGCAACTCTGTATCATCTGCCATGTATTTGGTCAGCACGGTAAGCAGTGCTCGAGTCGGCGGCGTGGCTTTTAGCAAAGATAGCAGCCCGCTGGCTGCTTCGCTATTCGTCGTCGGATCGAGTGATTGTTGCAACAGCAAGTACCGCGCAACTTCCAATACACGCACATCGTTAATCTCGGCTCCGAGCAGCTGCCACAAGCACACTTGCTCAAACCCATCGCTCTCTAGCATGGTGCCAATAATCGCTGCTATTGCTTCCCGTTTGTGTCCAAACAGCTGCAACTGCCCACGCGATATGAGCATGTTGAGGCGGTATACCTGAGGCTGGTCGATAAGTGCAATTATGCATTTTACTATTCCGCGGCACCCGGCAAACGCATCGGGAAGTGCTGCGTATATTTGCGGCAGCACGGTGTAGAACAGTCCGGGAAACCGGTCTTGCAATGTGGACATGTCGCGTACCAAAGCTGACTCCAATGTGCCCTCGGAGTACTGACTTACGTATTGTGTGTATTGCCACGGCTGGTGCACAATCGTCACGCTGTACAACAGCCAGCGAAACCCAATGTCAACTTTGGCTTCCGTAAGCTGCAACAACAGCTGCTGTACCCTCCGTGTACTGCCCGAACTCTCGCCCTCGCGCATATAGCTCGACACCGCCGCCAACAAATAGTGCAGCAAATCATGTTCCAACGCATCATCGCTCTCGCCCGCCGCTGTTAGCTCGGCACTCATTTCGACGTCTTCCATCTCGAGCGACTCTGTAAACCCTGCCAATAAAATACACGCAATCGAGTGCACGGATGCTTCGGATTGGGCAAACATATCGACTATTTCTTTGGCCAGCCCGCCCACATGCTTGACGTCTGGCTCGGCGCTAGACACGCAGTCGACAAACGTTTGGAGGGTCGTGCCAAACAGCCACAACGACTTGTCCTCAAGCGCCTGCTCGATGGTCAGTTCGGGCGGCGGGAGTGAGCCCGTGACTAGTGCCACGTCTTCTGGCATACTGCCGATTTCAATAATGTCGTCTGCATGGTCGGTGTCGTCGGCTGGGGTTTCTGGTGCAAGATCTGCGTCGGTTACCCCGAGTTCTTCTTGAAACATGCGTGTGACTGGATCGAGTATTATGGGCGCCGCTTGTGCTTTCTTCACTGGCTGCGGCGCTATAACTGGAACTACAGGCTCTTTTGCTGAACTGAGACCATTGTTTGTCGGTTCAGTTGTGGGAGCCACTGGCATAGTATCGAGCGAGTTTAGCAACAGCGTATCGTTAATATCAGATGTCACTGTGCTTCCAACATCGACCGAGTCCACATCACCAGTCTCGGCCAACTCAGCATCGGCTGGCGCAGGCGGCAAAATAACCGGCGGCACAAGCTGAGGAAACAAATAGTACAAACTCTGCCGAATCGTCACTTCAATTCGTGGATGCTCATAAACGGGCATAATCGACACCACCACGCCTTTTGCCACTGCGTCTTGCATGGCCTGGCCCACCGACATCCGAACTGCCACTGCATGAGTCGGCGCATACGCATCCGCTGCGTACGCCAAAAACTCAACAAACGACTCTGTCATAAACGTATACTTGTCCACCGACAGCATAATAATCAACACGCCCGGCTCAATGTTCATAATATTGTCAACCTTGGGATCATAAAACAGCCAGTCGTAAAACAACGCAAGCTTTGCGTTGGCTGCCACCACTTGCGAGCGAATGAATCGCAAGAGCCCGCCCAGAAACACGTACCGCGGAACCACGTTTGATGCGAGCACGGCGTTTGACGGGTGGACCACGCCGACAATAAACCGAATCAAATCACTAAACAGTGATTCGGACTCTGGAGTGCTCAAGTAGCGCTGTACAAACCACATAAGGTTGCGCGAAAACGCAGTTGCTGGCAAATGCTCGAGCATAAATAACAGCCGGCTCTCCATATCATATGTGACGCGGTTGGCCAGAAACATACGAGGCGTCGGCACACGCATCAACTGCTCGATGCCAGCAAACAACGGGCTAATTGACCGCGGACGGTATATCATGTCATGCCAAAAGTCGTGAAATACTGGAATCTGTGCCACGTCTTGCAGCATGCGCACCAAGTCCCGTCCAACCATACTGCACTCGTTGAATCGCTCGCGCAAAAGTCGAACTACCAGCTCGCACTCTTGCGCACGCAGGTCTGCGATTCGGCTGTGGTCCAGCACCAGCCGCCCAAACATATACGCTGTCGTGGCTACCAGCACTGGAAATCCCATCAGCCAGCTGTAGTTGACTTGCATAAACTGCAGCATTAGTCGACATAGTCGAACGTTGCCCTGGGCCACGTCGCCGCTGCGCACTTGCCGAGTTAGCGCCAGCAATACTTGGTCAACGCCATGGGCGCTAATCTTAACCAGCTCTGATAACACCCAAAACAGCTGTGTCCGCACTTCTGACCGCACCTGTGCAAACTTGTGTGCGGTTATCAGCTGCTGCAGCCGCCCAATTGCGTGCCCAAACCCGTCGCGCGACACGATGTTTAGCAGCCGAAAGTACTACAATTATTGGCGCAAAACATGGTCATTTTAGCTATCAATACATAGCCATATCCACTTTTGAAAATCAATACTTACATTGTTTCCCTCGGCTGGGACCGTCAATATACCGTAAATCAGGCCGTTTACCAGCTCAGCGTGGCTGCGCATGCTTTCCGACGCCTTTTGTTGCAGCTTCTCGTGAACCTCCACCTGCGACCTACCAGCCACCAACACGGTAAGTGACTGGAAGCACTCAACCAGTTCTTGCTGCCACGGCTCGACTGTATCAATCGGGTCTAACTGAAACAGCTGTGGTTGTGGTGGCAGCGGCGACCTCGTCCCGTCAACCGCAACGTCTGCCATTTGAATATAAAAGAAATGGAAAAATCTAGTTCAGCAAAAATTAAAGAGCCCTTGTAGGAAAAACTGTTGCATCACCAATGTTTGACGCAAAAGTGTACTAGAATCACATATGGCTTGCCTAAAAATCAGGGTTAAAGAGGGATGCACAAATTATCAGCAATTTTGGGACATGCACGTTTAAATTTTTCCCACAATGGATATGCTGGCCAGTACACTTTTCAGAAATATGCATTGCTCTGACTATTGTTCAATACAAACCAACCATCCTGATGCTGCAGACGCCTGTCAATTAATAAACAAGATATGAGCTGGAGGCGAGAGCCACACATATATCCAGCCTTTTTCACACGCGTGCAATTGTTCATATTTCAGGTAATCGAGTCCGCTCGATGCCATTGACAGGATAGGAAAAAGTCGAAAATTAGACGACGTCATGCATTACACCTGCAGTAGTCAGACGACATTTAGCCCCACCAAATCCATTTAAATATCTCGAAAAGTTTGCATCCAATTCACATGTATCTGCTTTTTCTTTTTCGTGCAATATTTATTCCATCCATTTATATAGTTTTTGAAAACTATGCGAGATACGCTGCTGTTTTCATACCGCGACGTTGCGGTGTACAGCAGCGACACGCTGTCGCTGCGCGAGGGCCAGTGGCTCAACGACACAATTCTAGGGTTTTATTTTGAATATTTGACCCACGAAATTCTGCGCGGGGATAACAGCATTTTGCTGCTCAAGCCAGCTCTCGTACAGCTGCTCCAAGCCGAACTCGACTCAATCAAGACAGCGCTTCCACCAGACATACACAACAAAGATATAATATTTGTCCCCATCGGCAGCGGCACGCACTGGTCGCTACTCGTGTATTGCCGACAAACACAACCGCCGTCGTTCCATTATTTTGACAGCATGGCCAACGCCAACTACCACCATGCGCTGGCAGCAAAGCACCGATTGGAGCAGCTCCTGCTTGGCACACAGCCGGTGGCGCAAATGCTCACTCACAGCTGTCCACAGCAAGAAAACAGCTACGATTGCGGGGTGTTTGTCGTATTGTTTGCTGATCTGCTTGCTCGGCGATACGCTGATTTGCGGCTACCGCCTAAAAATATAGCTCAAGATGTGCCCCGCGCTGTGGTCTCACGGCGCGTATCACACGACGTCATTCGTCGGCCAATGTCGCCTTTTGTACAAACGGCCAATGACGGCACGTATTTTGACGTGTTTCGGCCAACAGCTCTGCGCAAGCCCATCATTGAACCCACGTTTTGGTGGATTGACTACGGCGACTTGTTCAATCCCAATACAGCGCGCGCGACTTTACTGAACTTGATCAATCAGCACGCGTGAATAATGTGTATCCTGGGAGTCACCTTAATTTTATAGTTTGTGGCGTGTATAAAAACTGGATTGTAAAAGCAGTAGATTTTTGGTATTGGCAGGATTTAGGTGTATGTAGGCTAAAACTGATGGCTAGTAATCGTGATTCGCACAAGTTACACACAGTCTTACATTGCACCCAGCACATTTTACCCGCAAAATGAATGGGCTGCGCTGAAACTGGCCAGTTTTTATTTAAAAATATATAGATATGGCGAAAATCTCTTGAGCGGCAACCTTTTACGTCGAATTTCTCTCCATATCCAACTCATTCTTATCCATTAAAAAGGCAAGCCAAGCACTGCCCGTATAGAAAATAATTTACAATGAAGTCATTCTGCACTCTTGGTGCTTTTGCGGCGGTACTGGTGAGTACGTCGTCGGCACGGTTCCTTGCGCCTGACGAGGTTGACCGCACGGTGGCCGAGGCACGCAACCAGCGCCAGGCTCAGTGCGGCAATTTGCCACTCGGGTCGCTCGAGTACAACCAGTGCATGGCGCACTGGACCGATCGTGTGGTCAACAGCTATCCTGAGGACCAGCATTTGATTCCGCGCCAAGAGGCTGAGCGCATGAGAGAGGCCGATAATGCTAATGCTTTCCGCGGCGAGATCAACCGCTTGGCTGTGCCCAAGCCCGGTCACTTTGTTGTGGGTGGAAGCTATAACCAGCGAGTCGCCGTTCCTCGTCGCGAAATGGTCAATGATGAGCGCAAGTCACCGGTTAGCACCGAAAACGAGGCAGCCGTAGAGGAGCAAGTGGAGGCTGCTCCGGCTCAGGCACAGCAGCCCGAGCAGGTTCAACAGCCTGAGCAAGTTCAACAGCCCGAACAGGTTCAGCAACCCGCAAAGGTTCAGCAGCCTGTGAAGGCGCAGCAGCCTGAACAGGTTCAACAGCCCGCAAAGGCGCAGCCGCCTGTAAAGGTGCAGCAGCCTGCACGCCCGTCCAAGGGCCGTATTATCCGCACTACGCTGGCAGGCAAACAAGCATCTTTGAAGCAGACGGCCGTACCAGCCACTACTTCAGCAGCGACTCCTGCCACCGCACCAGTTGCTACTCAGGCTGCTGTGCCATTGACCACTCCGGCCGCTGCACCAGCCGTCACCCCGGCTGCAGCTCCAATTGCCACTCCAGCGTCAAACGCTGCACGGACAGCTACCAAGGCAGCGACGGTTGCGGCAACTCCAGCCCAGCAGCCGCAAAAGATTGCGCAGTCGCAGAACGTTGAGACACAGGAGGAGCTCGATGATGAGGAATCTGATGCATCGGAGGTTGCGCAGACCACTGCTCAGTCCGACGATGTGGTCCCAGCTGCTGCTACACCTGCTTCCGTTACACCTGTTGCTGCACTTGCTGCCGACACACCTGCTGCCGCCGCGCCTGTTGCTGCTACACCCGTGGCTGCCGTCACGCCTGCCGCTGTTGCACCTGTTGCTGCTACTGATGACGTTCCGGTCAGTAACAACAGCACCGCCTCAGCGGTGCCCGAAACCGAGGTCAAACAAGCTACTGTTGCCTCGTCATCCCTGGCTAGCGAAGTTGTGCAGCCCGCAAAGCAGGCAGTTTTGACTGTTGCTGGTGCCAAGTCGTCGGCTACCACTGTTGCTAAATCCGCTGCGGTAACTGTTGCAGAAGCTGCAGAAGCCTCGACGCCTCAGCTTGTCTTTATTACGGCAACGGCGACTGCTGTTGCTACTTTTGAGGCACATGTTGCTCAGACGTCTGCTGCTCAGGCCGAGTTGGCGGAAGAGGAGCCATTGCAGGCCACCATTGTTGCCGCACAAGACGAGGTGCCGCAGCAGGCTAACATGAAGTTTGTGACCCAGATTGCTCAGGAAACCGCTGCTCCCATGATTAACAATGTGAGGTCTATTCTGATGACAACTGTCGGCAATGCCGTGGTCCCGTTTGATGTCAACTTGTTTGGCACCAATGGTGCGCCGTTCATTGGTCTGCCATCCAAGGAAGCGGTCGTACCTGTTGAATCTGCTCCGGAAGCCCTGGCCGAGGCCACTCCTGAGACCTCTGCCGAAGCTGTCGCAGAAACCCCTGCAGTCGTGGCTACCGAGACCTCTGCTGCTGTTGTTGCAGAGACTTCTGCCGCTGTGGCTGCTGAGACCCCTGCTGCCGTTGTCGCAGAGATTTCTGCTGTTGTAGCTGCCGAGACTCCTGCCGTCAAGGCCATTGCTGAGACTTCTGCTGTTGTGGCTGCGAATACCTCTGTTGTTAAGTCTGTCGCTGAGACTTCTGCTGCTGTGGCTGCCGAAACATCCGCCACTGTGGCTGAGACTTCTGCCATTGAGTCCCCTGCTTCTGAGTCTCAGTCTGCTGAGCCGCAGGCTGCCAAGGCAAAGACTGTTGTTGTCCATGTTGCCAAGTCATCTGTGTCTGCAGCCTCTGCCACAGAAAGCGCTAATGCTAATGCCAAGACAATGACTGTTGTTCAGCCTGCATCAGCCACCAGTCCAGCGCGGGCTGTGACCGTCACTGCACTTGCCTCAGACGAGTCTACGGCAATTCCTAAGGATTTTACTTCGCCGGTGCTTGCCAAGGCAGCGACCCAGTTTGAACCCCGGCAGACCCAGACCGTTGTCACAGCGTCAGTCACTGTGAAAGCCAGCGAGGCCACTTCAAAGATTGCCCATGCCGGCATGAAGAATAAGATCGAAACCAATGCGTCAGCCAAGCTGGCTATTTCAAGCATGGCACTTTTCATTCCAGCGCTTGCCAGCATGCTTTTTTAAATAATTTATATTCTGTTTAGCACCCGTTTATTTTTCTAGGTTAATACATGTTGTCGAGATCAGTCTATTATCGCAGGAAATGTAAAGTTTATTGCGTATATTTTTGATTGTACTAAAAAATATGATGCAATGTACTATACTATATCAAAGCCTATTTCCAGGATATTCGCTCTTGTCATCCATCAGGCTATCTAATAATCTGATCAATTACGCAATCAAATCGTATACAGTGCGGGGTGGCAATGAGCTCAGGCCTTCGGCATGCTTCTTTTTGACTTTCCGCTGTTCATAAGCATTAATTTTTATTATTCTGTTGTGTACTCTGCACTTGACCCTGTAACGAAATGTCTGACGACAGAAGTTCCGAAATTCCAGGTCAGCCAGGTGGCGAGGATACAGGTAACAGCCGGCGAAGACCGCCTGCATATTGGTGTCACCAATGTCAGCGGGAAATTACGCCAATGATGGCACCCAATCCAATTTGCCCGCGCTGCCATGGCGATTTCGTTGAAGAGGTAGGTTTTTCTTGGAGGTTCGGTAACCAGACACGGAGGCAATATTCCCACAAACGCCAAGTTTACTTCTCCGCAACAGGGTCTAGTGGATATGCATAAATGATTCTCACTCTTTGCAGAACAAGTGCATATGTACACAATCCACTTTGATACGCATCTCGCTAATGTCAGTTTTGAGAACCCTGCCTTTGGCGCGGTAATAGATAGAGTCAGAGAACGATCCTCGCGACTTTTTGGCGGGGTTGCCTGCTGAGCCCGGTCATGACGACGAGATGGAGAACGAGTTTGGAGGCGCTGGAAACTATAACCAAGAGTTGCAGACGATGTTACAGGATATTCTTACGCATATAACTGGGCGTCCAGTGACAGCCGACGCGGATCCGACCCGGACTGACAATGTGTCAAATACGGAGCAGTCACGGCAAGCACAGAATGCTGAGCCAGTATCGAGCGCGGATGAGCGTATGCCTGGGGCTATCCCGGGAATGCACAGCGAAGCTCGCAGTGCAGACAATGGACCCGTAGGAGAGCAACCTGGTAGCCATGACGGAGCCAATGCTCAGACAGGCCAGCGGCGATTCCCAGGCTTGCGGACATGGACGTCGAATATGGGCAATGGTCAGATATCGGTATCGGTTGGCAATTTTTCGCCTGGTGATATCGGTAGAGTTGGCGGCGCAAGACGCGCAGATGGGACTGACGACAGTGCACAGGACCACGAGCATGGACATCGGCCTCTGTTTATTGATCCGGAAGAGAATGCGCCCATTAGTCTTGGCAATCTGATGACATCGCTAATTGGTGCATTGGGCGGCGCACCACGCGACGGGGCTGGCGGCCTTGGTCAAATGTTTGGTGTTCCAATTGGCAATCTGGGCGACTATGCATGGGGCCAAAACTCGTTTGACGACATTATTACGCATATCATGGAGCAGAACCAGGGCGTACACGCACCACCGCCGGCGACCGAAGATTCAATTCTCAATCTTCCTCGGCGCAAAATTGCTCCAGAAGAGGTTGACAAGAAGTTTGAGTGCGGAATCTGCATGGAAGAGTACAAGCCCGAAGAGGAGGTCATGACGTTGCCATGCAAGCACGTTTACCACCTCGAGTGCATTGACCACTGGCTTAAAATGAACGGGACATGTCCGATCTGCAGGACTCGGATCGATGAAGACCATGGGCCGCACAGTGCGCCACCAGCACCGCATGCGCATTCAGACTTGCCTGGATCTTTCCCGTCGTCTCCAACGGCACAATCGCAGGGGGATACCAGGCCGGAAGCAGCACAGAATGACTCGGCTTCGGTTCCTCCGCCTGCCCCAGAGCCAATGGACTAAATGCCAGTGGATTCTGAAGAGGTAATTTCTTGTACCAGTACTTTTTGTGTGTTTGTGTCGAAATGAGAAAACTAGTGATTTTCAATGATATTGATGGCCGAGCTCCAGTCAAGCAGGCGATATAACGTCTTGTTGTTTTCGTCAAATCTAGGCTTGGAAAATTCAACGTCAAGCAGCTTGCACCATTTGGCAACGTTGTCGCTCTGACCGACAAGCAGCCCAACGTCGGCCAAAAGCAGTGCAGGCAAGTCAGTTAGAGAATCGCCTGCGTATACAAGTCTTGGCTTTGAGCCATATCTGCTTGCCAGCACTTCTCTGTATGTTTCAATTACAGCGGCTTTATCACTTGCCACAACCAACCGAGGGTAAATTGTGCCAGTGCTAAGGCTAGTGCGCTTGCTAAATTTGAGTTCATTGCAGTACACAGAAATCGGAGGTTGGTTTGACACGCCATTTCCATCCAGCGCGCCTTGGATAAAGTCTGTGGACCAGTTGGCCGATGTCACACACACGTGGCAGTTTGGCATGCGCAAGAAATAATTGATGACATCAGCAGCACCTGATTGAAACTGCACCTGGCGGCCGCCGTTGTACAGCTCTACGCGGGAAACGCCAGCAAGTATTTTGAAATCTTTAATGCGCTCCTGCGATGCGTTTTCCACTTGGCGAAGCGACTCCAAGTACTGATCCATTAGACTGCGAGTTACGCTTTTATTCTGTGCGTGTTTGTGTATGATTGGCGACCAATGCGACTCGTGCTGAGCGTAATCCTCCATATACTTGTCCGTAAACCATGTAAAGTCGCGTTTGTTTGGATGTTTGTGTTTGACAATAGAAGCAATGGTGCTGAGAGTATCTGCCTTTGTAAGGGTTTTGTCGAAATCCAACGCCAGCAGCATCGATTGCCGTACCGTTGCGTGCTTTAGCGCTGACATTGACGCTACTATTTTTAAAGTAATTGCAGATATGGTGGTGTGATGAATCCCATTATACAAATTGTAAAATAGTTTCTTAGATTTGTTAGCTTGTCGGGCACGCATAGAACTCTGTGGTTTTCTCGATATAATTAATGCATATAAATTATGGGTGGAATGGATGCCTTTGTTGAGCACGTTATTGACGGTGACTGGTCGGGAGAAGGCAGGCCAAGTGATAGCCTGTTAAATACGGTGCTTGATCTGGAAGCAGCCTCACAGCTGTCACAAAAACTTGAGCAGCGACTTTTGCTGAGTCAGGTAAGCACTGAGTCTAATATACACATAGCGTGCGGGGTATATATGTAGGTTAAACATGACTTGAGATATTGTGAAAGGTAGAAAAAGATACGAAATAGCTTGGATGAAAATTACTCGACATACTCGGCTGCGGTTACAAAGGTCGGAAGCGCACAAAGTTCAATAGCTCAGCTACTTCAGGGTGTCGATGAGTTGCAGCTGATGCTTGGCGATGAAGAGACTGGGATTCAGATACGGCTCGACACAGCGATTAAGAATGAAGAGCAAATATGCGAGCGGGTGCAGAGCAACAGCGCAATTCTACAGTGCCTAACTCGGCTATCAGCAATTAACCGTGAATTGCAGGATATGGACAAACTGGTGCAAAGCGGGGAGTTGGACAAGGCAGCACAAAAGGCAGAGTCGATTGAAACAGCAGTCAATGCGATGGAAGATATTGAGGATACACATATCGCAGTCATCTTAGCAGAGCGTGTAAACCTGGCTCGGATGAACATTAAGGAAAACGTGCTGCGAGAGTTTCACAAAGCTATCGCTGTTGAGACAGACTCTAACTCGGCTAAGCTGCGCGTCGACTCATCTCGGCTAGAGGGGCGTATTTCTGTGCTGTTTGCCGCGCTTGATTCAGTAAAGGATGGCGAAAATGGATTTCAGGAGCTGGCTATATACATTATCAGCGCATTTGTTAAGCCAGTACTGGCAGCACAATTGATTACCTGCGATGACGCCGAGTCACCTAGCTCTGAATTCAGCGTGCAGCTTAGCAATGACGGAGGCACGACACCAGCAGCCGAGGTGTGTAATTTGGTACTATCGATTGTGGCCTTTGTCAGTCGTGTTCTAGGTGACCGGGTGTGGGTAGATGCGGCGCTAACTGAACTTGCTCAACTGGTACTGCAGCGGTGCTACCTGCAACGCATTCCTGAAACACGCACAGAACTGGCAGCATTTTACAAAACCGTTGATACGCTGTCTGACTTTGAAGCGACGTTGCTAGCAAAGTGTGCAGACCCATCTACTAAGCGGCCGATTCAGACTGCAGTGAAGCGACTCAATGAGCTATTTGTGGAGCGGCAATGCGCTCGAGCGCTGGAGCAATCACGGCGAGCAGCCGAGTCAACAGCCTTTGCTGTTTACAAAATGGACACGCACCAAGAGTGGTCATTGGCATTCGTGCAAGTAACAGTTGAGGATGCAGATACAAAATTGGCATCCTCATTTGCTCAGTCTGTCAAGGCTCATCCAGCTGCGGTGTTTCCACAGTGCATCATCTCAGAGTCAATTGTTGGAACAGTTTCTTCTGCATATCGGCTTTTGAACGAGTCTATGCAATGCAATGAGCCGGGTCTAGCACAGAAACTGGCGGAGACGGCCCAGAACGTACTGGATGTGTACTGCGTATTATTCCCAGTCGTACACCGACAGCAACTGCACAAGGTGCCAGCGCTGGCATTGCAGTTCTTTAATGACTGCATGTACGGAGCGCACCACAGCACTATTCTCGGGCAGCTAGCGGCAACTGAAAATAACGTTAACCCGAGCTGGTCGGTAGTAGCTCGCAAATTCTTTGATACAGGAATAAGGCACGCAGCCGAATTGGCCGAGTCTGAGTCGCGGGAGCTCAAGAGTCTGGTGGGTGCCGATAATGGAACAGGCTTCTACAATGCCAGCGACGAGCAGCAGAAGGATGCACTTGCAAAGGCCCTCAAGCGCGGACGGCTGGCGCTGACTCAGTTGTGTGCAGCAATGCGGCCACCCAATGTCACCCCACACATGTTTTACCGGATTCTTGGTCGCTACCTTGACGCCATGTTTGCTGCTATTATCGATGGCATTGTTGGCGTGCGTGATATTGGCGTTGACGACTCGCAGGTGCTTAGCGATCACTGCCGTGCTGCCTACAGTTTGGTGTCGTTGTTCCACCTTGATCCAGAAATTACCTGTGCTTACAGCACGCTGACTTCAGCCGCCTTAGTCAACACCACCGATGAACAAGGTGATTCTCTGCTTGACTCGGACGATGAATCTGACGAGTCAGATACAGCTGCACGGGGAGCACAGCTGGCCAAAAAACACTGCCACATGTCTGATAAGCTTGTGCAACTGGCAGACATTCTAATGATATCACGCGCGGATATCTTGGCTCGTCGCCGCGCAGGACTATTGGCGCAGTATTCTGTTGATGAGCTAGTGTCTCTGGTTCGTGCTTTGTTTTCTGATACCCACGAGCGGGCACTGGACATTGACGAACTCAAACGCATTTAAATTATAGGCATACTTTGGCATGAATAAAACAGACTGCACCAGAAATGTTTGGTGCATAGTAGTTTCTAATAGTCACTCCAATAGTGCGACAACTAATACCAGTTGTTATCCAGAAAATAGATTAAATTGAAAGCAGGTCGATTTTGTCGTCACCCACAACGCTTGATCCATATTCTCCAGGTTTCTCCACTTCTTCGTTTATTGTTTGCTTGTTGAGGCGTGAGGTGAATTGGGTATACGAATAACAGCATATACGGCTATATATTTTCACAATACGAGGAAGCTGAGCGAGACTGTGAATTCAGCACATAACCTCTTTCAATATGGCAGACACGTGTGGTCACCACGACCATGGTAACGGCCACCAATGCAACTCACACCACAATTCAAAACAGACGTCGACCCTTGCGGGCCGGCGGAGCTCCTCACGTGTATTCCATGAAGTGTATGGGCCGTCCAGCGATCAACCGCCGACCAAGCGTGCCGGAGTGAGCTGGCGGCGTCTGTGGAGCGTGCTTACCCAAGACCACCGATTCCTTGGCTCACACCTATACCTAACACTGCTTCATCTGGCACTTGGCATCAGTCTATGGGCGGCCGGCATATACATCGAGAGCCTGGCGCTAATGTGTTACGCGTTTATCGTGATATATGACGCATGCTCGCTGTTTATTGCGCTGGTACCGACTGCGCTCGAGTACTCGGGCAATAGCCGATCGTCAGAGGAGTATCCGTTCGGGCTACAAATCCTGCCTACGCTCCTCGAGTTTACAAACAACATTACACTGTTGTATCGCGGTGTACAAGCGCTGAAAGAGGGTGTGGAGCATATAGTTATCAGCAGCCATGAGCATTCGTCGGCAATGGAGTTTGAGACATATGCGCATAGGGCGACTGGCCATAACCATGATGCAATGTTGGGGTTTGCTGGCGTTGTGTCTGCAATGCTGGTGACTGGACTATCGGCTGCCAAGTTTTCAAACCATCACTCGATGTGGGAGGTGCGCTCACGGCGGCGACAGATTATAAGCACGGGTATGCAAAATGTGGTGCTCAACCCGTACAACATTTCGTCGCTATTTGCCGGCCTGTGGATGTTGGTTATGCTGGTGCTTGTGCCAGCAGCTGAAGAGTCTGTTATTGAGCCGATTTCGTGCGTTCTGGTTGCAGCTATAATGGCGTACACCAGCTTCCCGACATGCGTGCGGTTGGGAAAGATATTGCTGTGTGCTGTGCCCAGCGATGCTGCCGAGGATGGCCAAAATTTGGCTTGGCGGGTATCCAGACTACCTGGTGTAGTTGCCTGCACAAAGTACCACATGTGGAGCACATGCCATGACAAGCACGAAATGGCGCTACGTGTATCAGTTGACACTTCGAGCAGTTGTGATTCCTTGCATCGGCACATATCGAGTCTGGTACAATCGTCAACACTTGACGATTGTTCGATTGAACTTAGATCGGGATAAATAGAGGCAAATACAGTTTATTTATTGTACCAAGAAACATATAATATTAGTTAAACGTGATTGCGTACAGTTGCAGTTTAATGTATGACATACATGTAAACATAGTAGTATATAATAGCACTGACGCGCTGATGCTATAAATATACTCTACTTTGACCGTTTTTTGAGCAATGCCGCCGCAATAACGCCAACCAGAGCAAGCGCGCCGCCCGACACAGCCAGCCCGATCATGCCGTCTCGAGACACTTTCTCATCAATCAGCTCGCGCAGACTCCGCGCCTGAGCGTTTCCCGGCTCCAGCGACAGAAGCTGCTCAATATATACCCGGGCATTCGCGTACTCTCCCATCTTGTAATACCCGATGCCCAGATAGTATAGACACTCGCGTTTGCGCTCAGCATGCTCGTTATATATCTCGTGCATAAGGTTGACACCCAAGCGCTGCTCCCGTTTACTCGTGCTCTTAATAAGCCCCCACGCGTAGTTGAACTTTGTTTGCACACGAGGCCGAGGCAATTCACGCTCAAATTGCCGTTGCAGCACTTGCAGCTCGTCTGGCGACAACGACTGTTCCGCATCAGCGGCGTATGGCAAGTACCTCTCGCTCATTTGCGTGCTAATTTACTTTTACTAATAGTATAATATTTAAAAAGAAGGAAATAGGTAAAGCAAAAAAGAAATGAAAGACTTGGCGCTGATGGGTGATGTCAGCCGGCCCAAATCCCATACCCAGTGCAATCATGTGCAATGACAAATGTAGTGCTTGGGCACACGCGCAAACATGATGCCCACTTTTGCATTAATTTCTATACTTTTGAATTTCAACCAGGCATCCGTATCGGGTTCTTGGTTTCTGCAAAAGCACGACAAGCTGGCCTATCTGCTAGTTAACATCAAAATGGGCAGGTACAAACACATTTGCATATATCGTTGCCAGATCAAACCCCAATCTTGCACTGAAATACAGCTTGCACATGTAGGCTCCACCTCGCACCGCAAGCGCTCGTGTGCAAAAACACAATTCTCGAAGGAGACATTCGGATTGGCAATGGGACCGTAGTCCATATTGACGCCTCGATTATTGCCAAAAACGGGCCAATAATAATTGGTTCGAACAACATTATCAGCGACCGTGTCAGGATTATCAACAACCACGCGACGCCGTTGGTGATTGGGGACAACAACCAGATCGAAACCGACGCTGTGATTGAAGGCCGTGGCATTGGACATAAAAACGTGGTTCAAGTGCGCGGCAAGGTTGTTGGAACGAGCACGCTGGGAAACAACTGTGTTGTCGGCGTTATGTGTGAGACAGAGCCGGCGGAAAACGTGCCTGACAATACGATTTTGTTTGGAAATCCGCAGTCACGGCGCACTCGGAGCGACAACAACGCAGAGTATTTGGAAGTGCATAATAAGCATTTGCAGTACGTTCACGAGATGTTGCCTCGCTACAATGCCATTATTGGGGCTGAGTAGTTTTTCTTGGTTGGATTTCAACTGTGTATTGATGTATTAGCATCTAGCTATTATTTAACAGTTGCATTTATTGTTGCTCGGCCAGCTGACGGCGCAATTCGCTTAAAAAGTCCTTTTGGTTGGCCATAGTCGAGCCTAAACAATTATATAATATACATGCAGTTAGATATGGCATATGTCATTGTATTTTTTAGCTGCAGCTACAAAATAAGGTTTATTTGTAAACTTACCCTTGCCAATACTCCATTTGTTTGCAGAGTCCTCAGCAGTAGTTCCAGCCTTGCTCTTGTATAGCTGCGGCTTGTCTATTTGTGCATTGGTGTATAAATAACATTAATATGCAGTGCGTTTAAAATAAAGACCAGGCTCAGTATCATTACCTTTAGTGCTCACTGCTGCATCGCCGAGCTTGTCATTCGCATCGAGCCACTCTATAGCAGTACCAGATATTAATAACCAAATCGATAAAACAAAAATTTTCAATAAAATCTCACAAAAGTTTTGCGTACCCCGAGCAACACACGCCTGTACGGCATCTTTATCAAACCCAGACAACATGTATACAACTAAACAGAAAAACTACAAAAATTAATAGTGTGCTGCCTGAACTCTGGTAATCACAGACTTTCTCAATTTCATTTATTAATTCTGAAATACAGTACTATGGGCAGCATCATTTCTTGTAAACACACTTGTTATTAAGTATATGGATAGAAGAGGTCGCCATTTTTTGTGTTTATTTTTTGTAACATTGCACAGCTCTAATCCATGGTATGACCGCCCCGGCCAGAGCCGTAACCACCACGACCGCGGCCACGCCCGGTTCCAGGGCCTCCGCCGCGCCCGGCTCCGCCTCTGCCCCGACCACCGCGTCCGCCACGGTTGCCCGAATTGCGACTTTTTGTCATATCTTCCTTGACTTTGTCGATTACCTATAGTTTAAACACCAACACAATTCGCAGTACATGTCGCAATTAGCTATGGTTTCTCAACATCAGATAATGTAGCTGCTTGGGTGCTGTTGACCAGATACTAACCGCATCGGGAATCCGCAGATATTTAATAGTATTGCCACGAATGTATGCCTCTGAAAGTCGCCAGAAACGGTCGCCATCCTACACATTGAATACAATATCCTCGCTAAATTTAGAACCACGCACTAGTTTATGCTATCCCCTCGACAACACTGTTTGACCCAACTCGCACGTACGCTATCTGTCTGAATCACTTCACGTAGTGTAATATTCATAAAATTGTCGCATTTCTCCAAGTGACCGTTGTATGTCTCGCCGTTCTTCAACTCTACAAGCTACATCCCAAACACTGTCGATATTAGTGGTTGCACCAGCTTATTGCTCAACAAAATCACATGTACTTACAATTGGGTGGCCAACAGCTGTGTTGAGCAGCGAAAGCGGAAGCTACATTGGCAATCGGTGGACCTTAATGAAAACTTGAAATTAGCAAAATGTGCATTGTGTGCGACGTTTGACTTTTAGGCAACTGACCATTTGAATGTGCGGGCTGTGGGCTCGGTAAAAGGTAAAAATAGAAAGGCCAACAGGTAGGTACAACGCTGCGTAATGCACAGAAACAAAGAAATGCAGCAAACGGTGGAAAAGAACCACACTAGCGTTTGTGCCCTCAATGACATGGCAGTTGCGTGACTCGATCAAATCGCTGGCCGATCACTTGATGAAATCAACGAAAAAAGGTTGCTTCAAAAAAAAAGATTGAAAAACGGAGTGTTTTTTCTGCTCTTGTCCAAACATCGACCCTTTTCAGTTATATACGTCTGAACACTTTATTTCAAAAATGTCACTCAACCACGAACTGGTAAGTACAAGGATAGCGTGTATAAAAGGAGTATGTTGGTTTTACTAGGCCAGTCTCTAATTTTTTACAATATTGCTATTCGAAACACGTAGGTCACAAAGGCCGTAAACTCGCTGATAGCACACACCAAGAAGAAGGAGGAAAATGAAGAGTCGACGAACCTTCTAGCGAACGCTGTGGAGCCCATGCACCTAATCGTTACAGTGAAGAAGATTTCGCACAAAATGCGGATCAAGCCGTACCGCATTCCCCTGCGCAACTGCTTGTACGATGAGTCGAGCTCGGTGTGCTTGATTATTAAGAACCACGACGAGGAGCACGTGGAGAAGCTGAAGAACCTGGGATTCCCGGTGATCAAGGAGATCGTGTCGATGCGGGACTTGAAGACCAAATACAACGGGTTTGAGACCAAGCGGCAGCTCATGAACGCTCATGACTTGTTCCTGACGGACGATCGTGTGATCAACGGTCTGCCCAAAGCACTGGGCGGCAAGTTTTACTTGACGAAGAAGATTCCGGCGCCAGTCAATTTGCGGGCCAAGAACTTGCGGAATGAGATTGGCAAGGCGCTAAAGTGCACGTACTACAAGGCGGCGCGTGGATCGTGCAATGCGGTGCGGGTGGGTACGACTGATATGGCGCCTGAGCTTTTGATTGAGAACACGATGGGTACGCTGGACAATTTGGTCAAGCATATTCCCAAGGGCTGGGACAATATCCAGTCGGTTGGCATCAAAACGGGTACTTCGCTTACTCTGCCGATATACAATGCACTGCCCAACGCGTCCAGCGTGATTAACAATGCGGCTGCTGACGACGACGAGGCGATGGAGGATGTCGAAGGAGAGACTGAGGAGGGTGCCGAGAAGAAGGAGAAGAAGGAAAAGGCGAGCAAGAAGGGCAAGAAGAGCCCCTTGTCGCGTACCAAGGCCAAGAACATTGTCAAGGCACATGCAAAGAAGCGTGCCGAGGCAACCGCTTGAGATTTTTCTATTCCAATTTTTATTAAAACTAGTCCTTCTTTTTCTTTAAAGACGGCTGCGAGCGCAGACGCGTAAACTGGCGGTAGTTAAAGTAGGCCAAAAATGCAACAAACATGGCACAGCAGTACACAACGTTCAGAACAACGTAGATGTCTGGCAGCGACGCAGGCGGGGGAATAAACGCATGTGCAACATGAAGTGCAAGCATAACTAAGGTGGACATCCATTGCAGTACCAGCACACAATATGGCGTGTGTGTGTCGGCGGGGCACGCCGGACAGCTGCGGAGGAACGCCCAAAGAACTGCCAGAACCCAGTACGGAATCTGCAATCCGTCGACAAACAGCAGCGGATACAGACTCAACAGCGCAACCTGGACGAACCAGTTCACCGCCCATTCCTCCTCGTCAATCAGCAGAAGCGCTGGCGCCAGTGGAACCAGAATGGACTTTTCATGGACCTGGAACGAAAACAGAAAGAACGCCAGCGACGTGTTGAGCAAGCAGTATTTGAACAAGCGTATGGCGTTGGCAGTTGACTGTGCAGTACGAGTCTGGCGTATCATGTAGAACAAGTGGATGCACGAGGGAATAAACGCCAGCGCCGTGGCACATGTAGACAGTCGCACCAGAGATTGCGCGTCGAGCAGAGACCGCAACTTTATGGCTACGTTGACTGCGCACCACACATTAGCTACTTTGTCTTCGTACAGACCGCGAGCAACCGGGAACACCCGAACGAGTATCTGTTGGAGCTGGGCCAGCGATCCGATCCATGGTGCCAGCATAATGCCAATTGTCGCTACCACAGCTGTGCCCAGCTTCACAAACAACAAAACTCCGTGACCGCGCTGGAAACACTTTGCCAGCAGAAACGCAAACACAGCAGGTGCATAGTACAGCCCCATTTGCTTAAACATAAACGAGCAGCAAAAGGCTATGGCCATCGCCATATACGACTCTTGAGCGGCAAAATGCACAGTCCAGACCAAGAAGCCGAGCATAACAGAGTTGTACTGGAAATGGCCGTGGTCAATCAAGATCAAGCACGGCTGGAGAAGAACTGAGAATATCGATACTTGGCGTGCAACCCACGACATTTGCACGTGGCGGGAGCGGAAGAACAGCACAACAGCTGGCACATAGACTATAAACTCCAAGACTATTGCAGTTGCTCGCATAAACTGCTTGCTCGTATAGGACTCGATGCCTCGCGACTCGTTGAGTGCAATCCACGATGGATCAATATGTGCGGCGACAGCTCCGCACAGCCAGCTTTGGAACGCTGTCAGCGGCGGGTAGTCGAGCCCCCAGTACTGCAAATCGTACGAGTACCATTGCGATGCTGGCAGGTGTGTGGTAATCTCCATCCAGTGCCGCTGTGCCTCGTAGTCGCCGTAAAGCGGCGGTGTGCCTTGTCCCGAATACCCGTGCAGCCCGACGCACCACCGCACCAGCAATGCAAACAGAACAGTTACGGGCAGCGCTATACCCTGAGCGCTCTGGCTTTCGAGAAACTGGAACCACCGTCGCACCGGCACTACGCTGGCTTGTCTCGACGCAGCTCGGGAACCCTTGCGTGGCATCGCTCGAAATGTGCTAAAAATACTAAAATAAAATAAAGGAAAGCCAAAGGCTAAACCGCCCCTGACTCGAAGAATGCAGATTAGAGCCAGATCAGTAAACAAGCGCGTTTGTTTGCTCAGCTGTAAAAAATGTTTCTTTATTCCTCGCGTACTTTTTATTGACTATAATAAACATGACAGAAAACGATAGCAAACGGACACCACAGACAGCGTCCAGAGCGCGAACACGCTTTGACATGGGACTGACGCTAACTACAACACGCCAGGGTCGCAAAACTCTGCTCAAAGATCCAACATACGACACACCTACTCGCTCGACATCAGATATTGCCGACTTGTTGAAACTCAGAGCGGCTGTCGAGGCTGACGACAAAGAGAACAGTTCGGAAGAGACTGGCACGCATGCTGCTGCTGGTCAGGATATTTATGGGTTCCAGAGACGTGTTACGCGCAAACGCGGTGCCAGCAGCAGCTTGCGCGGAAGGGGGAGATCTACGCGTGGCCGTAGAGGCGGAGCAAAAGCAAGTGGTCGGGCGAGCAAAGACGCCGAGAATGAAGATGATGACGACGATGAAGAGGAAGAACCTCTGGTTCCGACGAACAACACACATGATGGCTCTTCTAGCGACGAGGCCGGGGATGCAGACTGTGGATTCAACGAACAAGACGACTTTGCGCACTCTGGTCCTTCGTACGAACGCTATTTCCAAGGCTTGCACACAACTCGAGCGCCCAAAACATCCGACAACACATTGTCCAAGCTCCCCATGCAATCGCTCTCCGAAAGCCGTGCAATCCTAAAGTTGGTTCGGCCCAAGCACAAACACGAGCTCGAGCTGCTCGAATCGCTCCACCGGCGTCAATTCCGCCAGTGGTTTTTCGAGCTGTCAAACAAATTTAATCTTGTGTTTTACGGCTACGGGTCCAAGCGGCGGCTGATCAACGCGTTTGCCAGCCAATGCGGCGATGATGCTCCAGTGGTCATTATAAACGGGTACTTTCCCGCACTGAATCTCAAGCAGACGCTGGAGAAAATTGCTACCGAGGCGCTTGACCTCAGTGCTACGGGATCGGTGGCCGATTTGGCAGCGCTGATTCATGGGTACTTTGAGTCGAGTTCGTGTGCTGTTGACCGTATGTACGTTGTTGTACACAATATTGACGGTTTGTGTTTGCGCAAGCACCAGGCTGCACTGGCAGTGTTGGCCAGCAGCCCCCGCATTCACTTTTTGGCCTCTGTCGACCATATTGAAGCACCATTGATCTGGGACACCAGCTCCATAACGCGCTTCAACTGGATCTGGCACGATCTGACCACGTTTGAACCATACACGGTGGAGACCAGCTACGAGAACTTTACGACAGAGGCAAAGGAAATCGGCCCGCGCGGCGTACTCCATGTTTTGGCCAGTTTGACCGAGAATGCAAAGGGCGTGTTCCGCATTCTGGCCGAGTTCCAGATCACCGAATCTATTATGGACGCTGATGTACTGAAGAAATCAAGCGCAGAGATGCCGTACAACAGCTACTTTACAGCGTGTCGCGACCAGTTCCTGGTGTCCAGCGAAACAACGTTCCGCTCACAACTGACCGAGTTCCGCGACCACAAAGTGATCCAATCTCGGCATGCTCCCGACGGAACCGAGTTTGTATTTATTCCACTCACCTCTTCCACCCTGGAAACCATTCTCGAAAGCATGTAGTTTTTTGGAGCCAGTTTTATTGCTAAAGACAAACGACGAACAAACAGAAAGTATCTCTGCGTAATTCGACTTAGAACACAAGAGCCTGGTTCTTCTTCTTCTTGTCACCGCCCAGCTCAAAGTGCTTGCAACGCTTGATGGCCAGCTGCTGCTTGTACTTGCACACCGTGCACTCGAGACGCAGCACGATCTTCTTGGTCGTCTTGGCCTTCTTGTGGAAGACGGGCTTGGTCTGACCACCGAATCCGGACTGCTTCCGATCGTAACGACGCTTACCCTGCGCGAACACCGATGCCTTACCGGTCTTGTACTGCGTCACCTTGTGCGGCGTGTGCTTGCGGCACTTGAGGCCCTTGCAGTAGGTGTTGCGGGTCTTGGGGATGTTAACCTACGAATGTATAATATAGGTGAATTAGCTGGCCTGCAATAATAATGGCATTTGGTGTTGGCGGGTATACTCGCAGCCGGTTGTGAAATTGAAAGGGCGTTATTGCTCCCCAATTGCTGAGGCGAGAATGAAATACAATCTGTTCAGTGTTTGTCGCGCATTTAACACGAGTATAAGCACAAAGCAAGACTGCGTCCACCAAAACGCTCAGTTCCAAACACCCTGCGCTCCAAAGAGTTTGGCCTTCAATATAGCATTTGCCAATTCCAGCTGCATTCGCTCAGTCCAAAACTCCGAATCCACTCTACTCGCAAATTCAAATTCAAACTTTGGCGCTGAAAATATTCTGATGGATTCTCCAGTCCCTGAGCTACAAACTCCCGCCGTATCGCTTTGCGAGCCGTCGTATCGAATGGATTCACAGTTTCTCCGAACGGATGCGAGCCTGACAAGTTACGATGGATTCACGACATTTACCATTGTGTATTTTTAGAGTATAAAACGACACGCCTGCAAATAGGTTATTTGGAGAGAGGAAGACCCCACCCGTCGAGCCTGCGCAAGAGCCAGCACTCAAAGCGAGCTACGATGTGATCAAATGTGGATTTAAGAATTATGATTACTGCTGCGATATTTTTTCGATTTTTTCCAATTTTTTTCAAAACTATATGCGATTTGAGCCAAAAGCTGGGCCATATTTGCAGCTCTTACTTGGTATTTATATTTTATTCGTATAGACTATTGTGCAAATGTCAGACCTGGACACGCTATTTAACAAGTTTGACAAGCAAGAGCTGCTCGAGCAGACGGCTTCAGAGCCTGCTTCGGCTGTAAAAAAGTCGAAAACCACGCAGCCGCCAGAAAAGTACGCAAAGTCGATGCTGTTTGTCCGCGGAGTGCCCAAAGATGCCACAAACACCGAGCTCGAGGAGTTTTTCAGCAACGTAGGACCCGTCCGATCGTGCTTTGTGGTTGGAGAGAAGAAGCCCGAAGAGTCTGAAGACACGACAGCTAAAGACAAAAAGACAGCGAACCGTGGATTTGGGTTTGTGCAGTTTGTGCTGGCTGAAGACGCAGCACGTGCGATTGAAGAGCTTTCAGAGACAAAGTTCCGCGACCAGAAGCGGTTGCTGCTCGATTTCGCGATGAAGAAGGGAATGCGCGAGGAGTCTGATAAGAAGCCTGTAAAGCGGCCCCGGCCAGAACCAAAGAAGAAGGACGAGGAGCCTGCGTCCAAGAAGCCAAAGGTGCCTACGGGCGCAAAGGTCGAGTCGCGCACAATCATAATCATCGGGCTTCCCGTCGGCGTTACCAAGAAGCACCTGGTCAAGCGGGTGAAAAAGGTCGGTAACCCGCACTCGATTGTCTATCCAGTGGCGTTCAAAGATGCGACTGAGGAGCAGCTAAAGGACGGTGCGGGCGGAGTGGCCAATGTCACATTTGGCGACCACAAAATGGCCATGGCGGCGGTAAAGGCCCTGGACGACCATATATTCAAGGGCGCCAAGCTCACGGTCAAGCTAAAGTCTGAGTACGTAAACAAGAACGCCCGCCTTATTGTACGCAACTTGCCGTTCAAGATCCGCGAGCGCGACTTGGAGAACTTGTTGTCGGACTGCGGAACTGTGCTGGAAGTGGATTTGCCGCGCAAGTTTACGGGCGGACCACTTCGTGGGTTTGCGTTTGTGCAGATGGCGAATTATGATAGTGCTAAAAAGGCGGCGGAAAAATGGGATAAGAGCGTGGTGCAGGGGCGTACGATTAGTGTGGAGTTTGCGATTGCCAAGGATCGGTTCAAGGAGATGGAGGAGAAGGGCGAGATTGAAAAGCCAGAGTTTGCCGAGTCTGCCGATGAGGACGAGGAGATGAAGGGCGAAGAGAGCGATGAGGGCGAGAGCGAGGCTGATGCGGACAACATGGATGTGGACAAAGAAGAGGACTATGAGGATGTTGCCAGCGACGATGACGAGGAGAAGGACAAGGTAGTTGACGAGTCGCTGCAAGAAGGATGCACGCTGTTTATCCGCAACCTGTCGTTTGACTCTACCGAGGACGGGCTTTTCGAGCTGTTCCGCAAGTTTGGGCGGCTGCGCTATTGCCGCGTAGTTTATGACAATGAAACGGGGAGATCGCGGGGCACAGCGTTTGTGTGCTTTTGGAACGCTGAAGACGCGACAAAGTGTGTTGAGACAGCCGATAAGGCGAACATGTTCTCTGAGAAGCTCAGCAACGTGCCGTCGGGAACCCGGCCGGATCAGCGCAGCAAGTCAGTTTTGCTGCAAGAGACGCCGGCTTCGCTGGATTCCACCATTCAGCTTTCGCTCGACGGGCGCATGCTGTCTGTCGTCAAGGCAGTTAATCGCGACCGTGCGAACAATCTCGCTACTGAAGGTGCGCAGAAGCGAAAGGGCAAAGACAACCGCAGCGCATACTTGCTAAAGGAGGGCATTATTTTCCCCGATACTCCAGCGGCTGCGCTTATGGCGCCCGCAGATCTCGAGCACCACATTACCGAGTACTCGGTGCGCAAGAACCAAATCTACAAGAACCCGAATCTCTACATATCCAAGACCCGGTTGACCGTGCACAACATTCCCCGCAGTATCACCGACGCAGCACTTCGTTCGTCAGCGATGTCGGCGATTTCAAAGTTCAAGCAAGAAGTCAAGGACAAAAAGCGGAAGCCGCTGAGCAAGGAGGAGATGGAGGAGGGATGGGACAAGATGCCACGAGTGACCCAGGCCAAGATTGTTCGGTCGTCGGACCGTGTGGATGCAAACACGGGGCAGGCTCGCAGCAAGGGCTACGGCTTTATCGAGTTCAACACGCATGCTCATGCCTTGGCGTGTTTGCGGTACCTCAACTTCCATAACAGCAAGCAGGCGTTTTCAAAGCACTTGGTGGATGAGGAGCCCGAGGATAAGGCAAAGTCGGCGTATGCGGTTTCGCGCAGATCGTTGCGTGTGATGTTTGCTATTGAGAACGCGCAGATTGTGAAGAAGCGCGAGATGCGGTTTGCCCTGGCGGCGAAGAAAGCTGAAAGCAAGGACGCAAGTGCAGAGTCGAAGAAAGATGCTCCGGCGAGGGGCAAGTTTGACAAGGGCCAAGCGGACAAAGGCAAGTTCGACAAGGGCAAGTTTGGCAAGGGCCAGGGCAGGTTTGACAAAGGCAAGTTTGGCAAGGGCCAGCCGTTCAAGGGAAAGCCAGGCAAAAAGTAGCAATATTTGATCTTTGATTAGTTGATCGTCCGCAAATAATTTTTTTAACCTCAAAAAAGCTTGGAATTTTGGATCGATCACGCCTATACTTTTTGGCTCTCCTTTATTTTATAAGCTACTATGGCGTCGCGTATTGTTGTAAAGAACCTTCCAAAACATCTTGACGAGCGTCGGTTCCGTAACCACTTTTCCACCAAGGGCGAGGTTACCGATGTAAAGCTCATATTCACGGCCCGTGGCAAATTCCGGCGGTTCGGCTACATCGGCTACCGGTCCGAGGAAGAGGCACAGTCTGCCCAGGAGTACTTTAACAACTCGTTTATCGACACGTCTAAAATCGAAGTACAAATCGCCCGTCCTCACGGCGACGCAACATTGCCTCGTGCATGGTCAGTGTACACTGAAGGAACCTCGCTGTACAACAAAACCAAAGGAATGAAAAACAAAAACGCTCAAGCATTGTTGGATAAGCAGGAGAAGGAGAAGACGCAGCGGGCAATTCGCACTCTGTATGGGGAGTTGTTGTCGGACAACCAGGATGATCCGAGGTTCAAGGAGTTTTTGCAAGTGATGGCACCTCGGGCAAAGAACCGGACGTGGACTAATGATGATTATGCGAATTGGCAGACGGATGAGTTGGCGGCGATTCGAGGAGCTGTTACGGCGCGGCGAGAGCAAGAGGATGTTGAGACGACGAAGCAAGACGATAATGACGGTACAGATGAAGGCGATTCGCATAAGGATAACGTGCAAGAGGATGTTTGTGATTCTGCGGCGTTGTCGGATATGGACTGGCTACGTATGCACATGAATTCCAAGCTGGATACCGATGACATTGAGGATGTCGTTGAAACGGAAGATAAGAAAGAGAAGGATGTCGGCGAAAAGAAAGAGCTAGTTGCAAAGCCCCAGGGCAAGGCAAGTGATCCGACGGCTGCCATAGCATCGACGATTGCGCAGATCCAAGAGACTGGCCGTCTGTTTGTACGCAACCTGCCGTACATGGCTACCGAGGACGATTTGCGTAGCACATTTGAGCCGTTTGGCTTGCTGTCGGAGGTGCACATGCCGATATCCAAAGATACAAAGCGGCCAAAAGGCTTTGCGTACATTATGTACCTGCTTCCCGAGCACGCAGTCAAGGCGTACAAAGCTCTGGACAACAAGGTGTTCTTGGGCCGGCTGCTCCATGTGCTGCCTGGCAAGGAAAAGCCCGAACAGCGGGAGCGCGACGACTCGCTGGGCGGGTTCAAGTCGAGCGTAAAGAAAGAGCGCGATGCGAAACGAAAGGCAATGGCAGGCAGCGACTTTAACTGGAACTCGCTGTTTTTGAGCGCCGATGCGGTGGCCGACTCTATCTCTGAGCGCCTAAATATCTCCAAGGCTGATCTGTTGTCGGCAGACTCGGACGGGAACCCCGCTGTTCGGCTTGCACTGGCCGAAACACACATTGTCAACGATGCCAAAGAGTACTTTGAGCAGCACGGTGTAAAGCTGGACCGGTTTGGCGACAGCGAGCGGAGCGATGTGGTAATTCTGGTCAAAAACATTCCGTTCAGCACGGACGAAGACGAGTTACGTACACTGTTTGGCAAGCACGGCAGTCTGGGTCGAGTGCTTGTGCCGCCGTCGCGCACAATTGCTATTGTTGAGTTTATGGAGCCGAGCGAAGCACGCGCGGCGTTCCGGCATTTGGCGTACAAGCGTATTAAGGATGCGCCGATTTACTTGGAGCGTGCGCCCAAAGACGTGTTTGAGCTTGCGTACAACCCAGCTGTGCATTCGAAGCCAGTGGGCGAGCCGGCAGAAGATGTGAAGGCGCAGATTGAGAATATGCTTGAGCCGGTGAATGACGCCGAGTACCGGTCGGGCAAGGGCCAAAGTGGGTGTGTGTTGTTCATTAAGAACCTCAGCTTTGAGACGACTGAGGACACGTTGCGTCGGATATTCGGCGGTGTGGACGGGCTGGCCAGCGTGACTATTCGGTTTAAGAAGGACACAAAGAACGAAGGCAAAATGTTGTCCATGGGCTTTGGATTTGTCGAGTACAAATCGCCGTCGGCAGCGCAACAAGCGCTTGATTCGTTCCAGGGCACTGAGGTGGATGGCCATGCTCTGTCAATCAAAATGTCTGACCGACTTGGCCAGGCAGCCGACACTGACTCTGTATCCAGCATATCTGGCGACAAAAAGCCCAAAGGCACAAAGCTGGTGGTCAAAAACGTACCGTTCGAGGCCACCCGCAAAGACATCCGCGATCTCGTCTCAGCGTTCGGTCAGATCAAATCTGTGCGGTTGCCAAACAAGTTTTCGGGCGGGCACCGTGGCTTCGCTTTTGTCGAGTTCCTCACGCCGCAAGAAGCTCAGCATGTGCTCGATACGATGAAGAGCACGCATTTGTACGGCCGGCATTTGGTGTTGGACTGGGCGGAAGAGGAAAACAGTCTGCAAGGGTTGCGCGAAAAAGTCGGGCGTCAGTTTGCCAAAGACTCTGCCGAGATCAATACTGCAAACAAGCGTCGCAAGATTGAAATCGGCGAAGCCTCGGACGAATCAATGGATGACTCTGACTAGCCCCTTTTTTCTCTACTTTATTCAAAATACATTTTAATGGATGTTCAACCAAAGCCGTTGTTGAATTACGCAAAAGAGTTGCAACAAAGCTACTCGCGGCTTATTGTGTACTCGGGCGACATTTTGCGAGCTTTGCCCGAGCCTCGCGAAGGCCTCAGCGCTGCTAATTTCAAAACCAAAAAAGACGAAAGCACCGCGTTTCTCCGTGAATGGCAGCACTTGGAATCCGTATTGGACGAGTACCTTGTACGGTTAAACGATATACGTACGCGAGCACACGAGGAACTGGATGCGGCTCGTGTCCGGTGCTTGGCGGGCGCAAACATCGACTTGACACTTCCCGAAGCGGTGGTCAAACTGACGTCGCGGTTGACTAAATACAAACAACAGTACGATGTGTTGCAAAAAGTTAAAAGCGGGTGTTTGGAAGATATTGCCCAAACAGCGGTGGATCAAGATACTTGTATGGACGATTCGAGTATAACAGAGAATGATTCGGTTGTTCCGGTTGGTGCGCCCAGTCACCCGAGTGACCATATGGCGGCTAATGTAGAGAACGCAGTGGAAGGGGATAAGCCGAAAATGGATAGCGATTTGTTTGACGCGTCAGAAGAGACAAAGGCGGGTTCACAGCCAGAGTCGGTTATCGACGTTGATGCTGAGGATGATGATGAACTGTTTCAAGGCTCGCCCAACACTGCTGGCAATGAGCCAATCGAGCTTGGCTCTGACTCTGACATTGATGACGATGCAATGGAAGACATCTTTGATTCTTAGGTAATGTATGTCCTTGTTTAAACTTTATAATATGTTTACAATAAATAGTGTAAAATAAACATGTGTCCTCTAGTATGCTCCAAATGATTAGCTGCATAGTCAAGTTTATTAGCTTGAAAAATTAATCAGCAACGGTGGTGTAGAGGTATCATTGTCGCCTGCCACGCGGCAGACCCGGGTTCGATTCCCGGCCGTTGCACATTTTTTATTTACGCTAGCTTTGAATAGATCATATTTTTTTATTTATCAAGTTGTCGCAAAAGAATGTTAAATTGGAGAGTTTAAATATGGTGCCGAGCACAGAAAGCACTAATGCGCTCCGTTGCCGCATACAGTTTGTCCTTTGGCGGAGTGATGACAAGACGAACGGTGCCCGGGTACGCAAAACATTCGCCAGGCAAGATCTCAACGTTTTCCTCCCACTTCAACTTGCGGCAAAAGTCAGCGTCATCAGCAATGTCGGCAAACGCATGCAGGTCGAGTTTAACCATAACGTACATGGCACCTTGCGGAGAAATGACGTGGATGCCGTGCACTTTGCCCAGTTCCACTTCGAGCACGCGTGCATGTGCTTCGAGCTGCTTGTTTAGGGCTGGCAAGTAGGTGGATGGCACGTTGTTGAATATCTTGGGAATGGCTGCCTGGATCGGCGCGCACGGGCCGTTTATAAGCGTGGATAGAGCAAACAAACCCTGACGTACTTGCGAGAACGCATTTTTGCGATCGTGGATCAGAATCCACCCGATACGCCAGCCCGGAATAAGCCATTGCTTGGCCAAACCGCCCAGAGTAAGGATCGGAACTGTTGAAGTTAGAGTGGCCGTCGGGGTAAACACCTGGCCGCTAAACACCATGTCGGCGTAAATCTCGTCGGAAATAAGCGGAATCTTGTACTTTTCGCACACACTTAGGATGGCACGAAGATGCGACTTTGTAAAGTTGGAGCCGCATGGGTTGGACGGGTTGTTGATCAGAATAGCCGCCGTGTTGCTATCGATAAGAGACTCCATGTGCTCGATATCGACCTCCCAATTGCTCTCAGCAAGCAAGTTGTAAAGACGCGTTTCAATGTTGCGCGACCCGGCCACAGTGTTGTACAAGCAAAAGCCCGGACGCGGCAACAAAATGTTCTGCCCCTCGTTGCACAACACGCTGATGGCCATTTCGACAGCGCCCGAGCACCCGCTGGCCATGACGACATCCTAAAGGGTCAAACATGGTACAGATGTTAGCAAAAAATACTAATGGACACGCTACATGTGCGTGGGAAGAATGCAAACAAACACGAGATGCATGGTAATTCCGAATATATGACGTCGATAGTACCGACTGTGCCTGCCCATACGACTTTGGCACGTAATCGGTGTTTTTAGCGTGAGAAAAAAACGGAGATGGCACAGACCAGGCGATGCTTGGTGCGTGGGAGCATAACTGCAATTGGCGAATCAAAAGCATAGGTCATTAGACCCAGCCGCATTACACTTTGGAATGAACACGAGTATCATTCACCTATACACACAACACAAGCAACGTGCGGTGGCGTCGTCAAAGGAAGAAATATGGACTTACATCGGCGACTAGAGGAGCATCAGGGTGCGTGTACTTGTTGGCTATGGCCTCGCGCGCCTGCGGAACACCTATAAAAACGCAATATTAGGACCCAAATGTTGCATAACAAGCATTAATCAAGATGAGAAAACTTTGACTTACCGACTGACGGTGGATATCCGTTGAAACTAAAGCTACGCACTGCTTCCTCGACGGCCTCAACCACCACCGGATGCGTCTTGAAGTTTCCAAACACAGTCGGGTCGCCTACACTCTTGAACAGTTTAATACATCGTTTCTGCACAAACACGGTTTGGAATAGATACTACTTACCAATTGACAAACTGATCAGATCCCTGGAGCTCTGAGGCGTGGACAACGGCTTTACCGGCCGACTAAGAACATCGCGAATAGGATTAAACGTACGACGAGACACGTCGCTGGACGAGATCGTGCCCCAGTCGCTCAACGGCACAGTGCTGGCTCTGTCGGTAGACGGCATAGTAGACTAAAAACAATAGCAAAAGAGTCGTAAACGAAATATCTGTAAACTAAAATGAAAACTGGCAAGTATGAAGAAACAAAAGATGGGAAAAAGGCACACGCTCGAGTTCCCCTTTTTAAGCAATTGGAATTGCGGGATCCCACTTTGTGTTACAAGGACGTGAATCGACGATAATTTTAATCGTGAGCGCCCAGACTTGGCAAGGAAGCAGAGGCGTTGAGCAGCGTTTTGGCAAGGCAGCCACATCTCGTGTGCAATGAATGCTGTCAGTATGTCTGACCCATCCGCCACCTTTTTTGCATTGTGATCTTGGAAACTGGGAGTTTCCCTTTTTTGTTGCTTATCATTTTGGCGACTCATCAAGTGCGTAGCTAAAGTGATTGGCTGTACGAGGATGGAGCTTTGTTTTGGCCAATGGCTGGCAGAAAAATAGTTTTGGTTGCAAAAAATAGACCGGAACCAAAAAAGCTCCTTCTATTTTTAAATAGAGAACAATAGTTTGATGTAATATATAAAGATCTTCGAGCAGTGCGTTCCAGACAAGATTCTAAAAATCACAGATTACAAACACTTTTGCAGTTGCACAGCTTAATTGCCAGTTTCAGGCAACGACCGGTATATAAACTTGCGGATTTCTTCCAATATTTCAGCCTTGATGTCCTCGGGAACTGATGACCGTGCGTACGGGGTGACTGATTCCGCAATGTCGTCGACAGTCAGTTTGTCTATTGCGTCGGTGTTTTCGTGAATGACGCGTTGGCACCGATCTTTGACGCGATCTTGCCATCCGCTTGCATCCAGTTTGTTGCGCAAAATGTCTTGCATGCGTTCCCGCTCCCCTGACTCTTTGAACCGCCGCAGTAGCTCCTCGCGAATGCCGGTGGTTTCGCTCGTCAGATCCATTTGTTATATTGTACAAAATAAAATATAATTAAATGCGAATAAAAAACATGTAAAACACAAAAGTACTGTGCTATTTTATAGGGAATTGAAACTAGGTGTAAATTAGGGGAAACTAAAAAAATTGCTGGCTTACGGGACATGCGACATGTGCAGGAACAACATGCGCTTTTGGGTTGCGCCAGACGTGTACAACATGGTCGTAGAAAGAACAAGTACCGACCAACATGTCCTCAGAGCCAGACCTCTGGGCCTGGCACCAATCTGCGCTATACGCAATCGACGTGTGGTCCATAAACGACGCTGAACAAGTAACCTTTTCACTTACATCCAACACATGAAATCCATTATACATGGCACCCACCAACAACTGCGTCGGCTCACTGGGATGCCACTTTAGCCTCCACACTCCACCTCCAACATTAAACTCCTGCACCGGCATGCGCATATTCCTCGTGTCCCACACAAACACATGTTCGTTGTAACTACCGGTAGCCAATATGTGTTCGCGGTGGAAGTTTGACTGGATGCTGCATACACCGGCTTGGTGCCGTCGTGAGTTGAACACAGGGTGGGGCTGATACGTGTGTCCCATCCTTTGAGTCGCGCATCGTCGCCTCCTGAAGCTTGCCTTCCACCACGTTGTAGCTCTATTTGATATCGAAGCTCCTCTTGGTTTGCTTGTGCATTGCCATCCTTTATTAGCTGGTACGTGCCGACCAGAAACCATTGTGTATCATCGAACGGGTAAAACTTCAAGCTGTCTGCACAGTACTCGGTATCAAACGTGGCCAGCGACTATGGCGTTTTGACGCTCATATTCAATAATAAATAAGACTCCTAAAAACGCTCTCAAATGAAAACTGGTTGTTCTTAAAACAGACGGCTCACGACTCACGAGCCGAGCTGAATGCGCGCTGGAGCAACAGAAAACTTTTTTCCCAGGCACACAGTCTATTGGCTGAATTTACCAAAAACAAAACAACAAAACAAAACAACGTTAGTAAACTCCACATTTTTAACCTTTCTTTATTCTACGAGTTTTGTTTACACTTTTATTTCGGTAAGTTTAGGAGCGTTTAATGGCGCACGAGTGGGGTTTTGTGCAAAAGACATGGTCAATGTCCCTAGGACTTTGTACAGTTTTGTCAAGGCGACAATTAATAGGAGGGGGCAGAGGCAGGAACAGTTCCCCTCAGTCCCCTCTTTCCACGAGCATTTGAAAATTTTTATACTTTAGCTTTGCTTTTTTGTTTCCCACAAACCCCCTTTGCTTCTATTTTTTGGTACACAAAACAGCTTGAATTAAGTTATTTTTAATCTGCTTGTAGTGACGCAGTTTATTCCCCACACATTGCTTTACGCGGACGACCTTTACTTTTTATTGTATTGAAGCCATGGGAAACGTACAAAGCAGTCTTCCGGCGTACTACAACGCCGACCCGACCAACGAAGCGTACACGCACTCGCTCAGCAAATATGTCGGTAAGCCAGCTATTAAAGCACTCTGTTATTGCCATTCAGTTTGCTAAGAGTATTTATGTAGACTTGGCGTCGGCGGCCATTGGAGCCAAGGTTATCAAAGCCAGCGATGAGCGGTTCGGCGCAGCAACCAATTTGATAAAGCCAAGCGAGCCCACAGATGACGCATGGGTGACGCGGCGGCACAACCCGGAAGCCGACTGGGTGGTCGTGCGGTTGGGCAGCTCGGGCACAATTGCCGGCTTCGACATTGACACACGAGGACTCGATGGCACGCATGCATCGCAAGTGTCTATCCAGGGATGCTTGGCATCCGAGGATTCCGTTGTGGATAGCCATGGTAATGTGGAGGGCGCCGAGTGGACGGAACTGCTGCCCCGCATCGAAGTATCGGCCAACTCGCGTCATCTGCTTGCTCTGTGGACGCCCACGAGCGATGCATTTAACTTTGTGCGTCTTGTGTTGCACCCTGATGGTGGCGTCGCGCGGCTGCGCATATATGGCACGGTTGCGCCCATTCGTTCGCAGGGCGAGTGCGACTTGGCGTGCGTAACGTCGGGTGCGCGTGTCGTGTCGGCGAGCGACGAGACCCTGGGAGCTAAAGAAGCTCTGATCCTCCCTACCCAAGCTTCTGCGACAGACTCGAGCAATGTACGGGGATGGAAGACCCGTCGCAGTCGTACGGACGAGCACCATGACTGGGCGATTATTAAATTGGGCGAGCCTGGCTTTTTGACTCGCGTCGAGATCGACACGGCTACTTTTGACGGCGACCAGCCCGTTCGTGCATCCATCCATGCGTGCTACACGGAGCTTGAGTCTCCCGAGCGCGACGCGGAGTGTTTCTGGTACGAAATTGCATCGCGTACCGAACTTAACGCCAACATGTGCCACAAAATCGATGTGCAGCTCAATGATGTGCCGTTTTCGCATATCAAGGTTGTTATTCATCCAGATGGCGGAGTGAGCCGTGTGCGGGCGTTTGGCCAGCGGGTCGCGGAGATTGAGAAGGAAGCAGCGAGGGAGTGTGCGGAGGCAGCGGCAGAAGCTGTTGTGGCTGCTGAAATTGCCACTGACTCGAACGACAGTCAGGATGTAGCTGATGCTTCGTCTAGCGATGCTCCAAGCGACAAGCCTGCTACGCCCAAAGCACCGGCCCGCTCGCCCCCGTCGGCCCGTGCAAAGCCTCAGACTCCACAGAAGAAACCCACGTTGGCTCGTGTCGAGTCGAGCGCTGACGAAACTTCCGAGTCTACAACTCTTCACAAAAAGTCAAAGAAAGCGGACAAGCCAGAGATCCGCAAGAAGAAGGCCAAGAAACTCGAGTCGATCGATGTAAAGTCGGATACCCAGTTTTCGTCGCGTGCGGGTGAGCTCATTATGAGTCTTACGTCGCCGTTGCCCGCAAAGAAACGCACCCGCACCAGGTCTCGCGCTGACGACGACAATGAGTCGGTCCATACCGTTGACTCGCTTGGTAAGCGCTCCCGCCGGAAGGCCAAGAACACAACCGCCTAAGTCTCAACATTCGTCTTTTCTTTTCGCTTTTCACTAAATATATGATTTAACATCTAGTTTGGTGAATATTTATTGTACATATTTTTTGGGGTGTTTAAAATCGCTGGGTTCCCAATCCTCAATGCTTGGCACCAGAGGTTGTGGACTCCCGAGCAGAAAAAAAGAAAAGAAAAAAGAAAGATACAGACACGCCTTTGCGCATATGTGTGCAACCCAAAATAAGAATGCACCAGAACGCGGTTAAATAGTAAAAGTAAAAGCCTTGCTCTCACCTTTACTGGGTTATTAGCGAGCAAGCATGACAATGGCAGCTTGCCTTGTAGCCCTTGAAGCTACATGTGAGGTGGAAAAGTAAAAGCTCCGAACGTATGAAGAATCGGGTTCAGTAACCCCGTTCACGACTCGCAGAGCTCTGTTCTATCAGAGTGTGTGACTTTGGGAAAAGAAGCCAGCCAAATGTGTCCCAGGACTCGGGTCCTAAACGCAAGAGATACGCCCATGCAGAAGAAATAGTTTGTTAATGCCTACCCGAGCTCTGCGCTGCAGGTTTGCTCGGATGGCTCGTGCGTCCTCTTGAACAATAGAACGACAACAGTCCAGCGGGATCAGAAGCGGACAATGCTCCCAAAGTTAATTTTGGAGGTGGAAATATGAGGGTCGAGTTAAGCCGCTGCTGCTGGCGTCTGCTCCGACACCACAGCTGCTGTCTCGCGGCTGACTGACCTTGAGCGCTTGCGCGGCGACACTGGGACTGTGCTGCGCGGAAGAGGCCGTGGCCCAGCTGCTTTCTCCTCCGCCTGCTTATCCTCCTTATCTGTGTTGCGCTTGCGCTTGCACGGTGTGAGGCTGCCGTCAGCTGGCTGCAGATGCGGCACCTCCTCCCACCTGCCGTTGGCCGAGAAGCCCTGCACAAAGATATCGACAGGGTCACCGCCTGCAAGATACTCGGATGGCTCGTCCAGGGACTCTGGTGAGCAGCTGCCCGAGTCGGTGTCGTACTGTACGTCACCGGCGTCGTCGTCGTGGCACTTTGCTGTGTTGACTGCATCGCCCGACGCGGCAAACGTCGTAAACGTCTCACTCAGAACCTGGCTGCTGTTGTTGCCCAGAAACCGCATCAGCGCCTCTTCAATGTTCGGCGGCATCAACGTCAAGTCGCTGCTATCACTGACTTCCCCTGACGACAACAGGCTAGCATCACCAACATTCTCAGAGAAGCAGTCGGGCGATGCCGTGTCCGCCGTCAAATAGTTGCCTGTAGAGTACTCGTCGCCCTTCATGTCCATGTACGGTGCGGCGTCGCTGCCCAGTGGCCACTCGCTCTCAACGTCGCTGCTGTCCTCTGACTCGTACAGTGCATGCGTCGACACCACGTTGAGCAGCTTGGACTTGAAGCTGTTGAGCACCGCCTCGGCAAACGGCGGGTTGGCCTTGCGCCCCGACGTAAGGTGCTCGTACTTGTTGGTCAGCGTATGCAGCGTCGTCACGCACCAGTCGGCCGGTGGCATGTCGCCGCCAAAGTCCGCCGCGCGGTTTCTGTAGAACGCTGAGCCAAGCATGAGTATCTTTTGTTGCAACTACAACCAAACAATGTCAGTCCATATTAGCATACAGTTACACAGAGAATGACAGTCCACACTCGCATACAGTTGAGTCAGGGAATGTCAGCCCACACCAATAGCCAAGCTTCGCAGAAAGAAGCTCAGCCAATGCTGGTGATTGTGCCAAGACCACAAACGGCCAGAGCTGAGCCAGCAGCAATCTGCAGGGCTCCTCCCTGATCGTTCGCGCCACACTGGGTCACAGAACAGGGGCACGCACATTTGATCTGAAACGCGTCCAGATGGGCACAGCAAAACATTACATTCTCCACGTTTCCATGTGGGCAAGTTTAGGAATATATGGGGAAAACAAAAGCACTCACGTTTTTCGTGTTTCAACTAAACTAGCAACAAAAAGCGGAAACTGAAAACTATAAACAAGCTACAAGAAAAGATGAGGGTGAGAAAAAAAGCGGGGGACAGGTTTCTCTTTTCCACTCGCCCAAAAAGTGCTGAATAAAAAAAAAAAAAGAAAAAAGAAAAAAGTAGAGGAGAAAAAGGTGGGCGCTGCTCCGAGGCGGTTTCCCCCCAGCTATGCATGATGTTTTTCTTGTTGGGGGAGGGAGCTGCAAAGGCCCAAAAATAGATGACACTTTTCTTTCCCATTGGCTGCGTGCTTTCACGTGGCGGCTGCGGCATGTCGCGGCGCTTGGCGATTGGCCACCGGCTTTCTTTGCAAGCCCCTTTTCCATGCGGCTCGCACATGGCCAACGTTCGCAGCCAACGCCAAACCATCTGCGCATGTGACCTGCCAGTCTGCATTCCAGCCAAATGCCGTCGTTCGGCTGAACTCCAGCCAGAAGATGCAATCGGATGGTTTGGAGCTTGCTGCGTTTCAGGCCGACGGTCTGGCCCCAGTCTTTATCACTGCCCTGTCAGCGTTCGCAGAGCCTGGGCGTGGGAAGCACGGAAAAATTTGCTGTTGCGTGGGGGTAGAAAAGTAAGACAATATCAGGCATTTCCTGCCGCAGTGCCGTCGTTGCCGAAAAAGGGATATACACAACTTGTTCGCTTGTTCTTTTTCGCGCAGCAAATGTGCACGTAGTTTCTTATCCCGATGACCAATTAAAGCAGATGGCATGATTAGAGATGCCGTAGTGTTGCTGTTTGTGTGTCTGTTTGCTATATATGCACAGACAACTCATTGACTGCTCCTGGATTGGCACACTCTTTCCAGTTTAAACTAGTGTATTGGTTCAGGCATCTTTCCTTGTGCTAGACAAGCGCGATAACTTTTAGCTCATTTCCACCGTGTCCAGACAGCAAGAGCGCTCTGTCAAATAGCACGATATCATCTGGTAATTGTGGCACTTTTTATGTACTAAATGAATTAGTAAAATAAGAAGAAAAAGGAACCAAGATGCCTCCAATCCTGTAAGCCGCCTTTGGTTTTGGCTATGGGCATGTGGCTCGGCTCGCCCCATGAGCCGAACTGAGACTCGCATAATGTATATAATTCAAAAAAACCTAATGGCTGCATGTTTGCTTGGCTGAAAAGAAAGAAAATCATGTTTGACGTCAAAGTTAACATACTGTTAAATTCTCATGCAAGTCTGTCCCTTGCGTGATCAGATCTAACCACCGTTGATCTATAGTCTGAGTTTCTATTTCTATGAGCAATGGTCCAAGTCCGACCATTGTCTCCTAGTTCCTTAAAATATAGTTTCAATACTTCTTGGATAAGTGTAACCACAGTCCCCTTTGTCAGTGCTAGAGATAATATATCACATACTGTTTATTAATAAAACTATATCAGAATGCTAACCTACAATGCTGAGTAATATGGTTTGGGCGATATTACAGACAGCAGCTTTTACAATAAGCTATTTTGATACTTTTAAATACTCTTCATTATCTTCTTTAAAATTGCCTTCATAATGAACATCAATTTCATTATTATGGGTTTTGAAAAACATATCTTGCAAACCTTTAGTAGTGAGTTTATTTTCTCTTATATCATCTTTTAGTGTCATAGAGTATTTGTCAAAACATATACAATCCCACTCATATGCAAGCCATTCTATGATTTCTTCTACATCATCACCAAGAGCAACACTTTTAGTTGCTGTCAGATGAGTAAATCCTTCTATTTTGGAGTTAAAGATAATATCCCGGCACATTATTAAAACTTCTATTAATAAAAGATAACTATTTAGAATAAGGAGAAAAAGGGTTTGAGAAAATAAGGATACAAAAGAGAAAAACCAAGCCTTTTTACTTGGTTTTATACCTGTAGCTTCTAACCTCCAGTCAGTGTAAAAAAAAAACAAAATATGCCTAAATTTACCTTCCCCAAAACTTTGCTGTAGCTGTATCTTAAAATTGTGAGCAAAAGAACAGTGGTGCTTTTGGTAGCAGTTACAAAGCCCCCTTCTTTTATCTTTCAAAGCAAGTGAACTGCACACCTTTGCACTTTTATTTTCTTTGCTGGTCTTTTGCCAAACTTAAAGTCTCTAACATATTCACCAACACTGCTCTCTTAGACAAGTCACACTGTAAAGTCTCATCTGAAAAAGCAGTGCTCCCTACCTATAGACCAGCTTAAACTTTTTATTTCCTCTTTTCTTATTAGCAATAAAGCAGTGTATTATAATGTAGTAGTGTTGCAATTTGGTTGTGATTGTGCAGGAACAACCAGGGAAAAGACTACACAAACAAGGATAGCAATAGGAGTGCTATCAGGAAAGTATAATAAGAATTTGTTAACAAGGAATCTAAAACTTCTAACCAATTCCTTGC